>UCOH01006532.1:0-20093 GCA_900474275.1 Synergus japonicus
GTTTCTTTTTGAACACTCTATAGGATAGGCATAAAAACTTTTTGAATTTCCTTAAAAAATCTAAAAATCAAATTTTGAGCCAAATAACGCGAGATACAGAGAAAATGATAAGAAACATAATTATTGGCCTTAAAAAGATCTAAAAGAGCCCCTTGAACCATTTTTCAACAGGATGAGTAGTTTTCGTTTTAATCATGAAAAATATTGTTAAACAAAGCCGAGCGCGAAGCGCGAGAGCCCTGATGAGAATGTGCTCCTTAAGGTCGATAGAACCTTAAGTAAATTAGTTTTCGTTTGCATTCCATTCCATTTAGTAGTAATTTAAATAAAAAAATAGATGTAAGCGCGCAACACGCAGCGCGAAGCGCGACGTGTGTATGAGAATGTGCCCGCGTAAGCAGGCAGATTTTTTCAATGTGCATTCGTTAATTTAAGATAACAATAATAAAAAAACATCGTCTCAACGTGCATTCTTTTATTATAATTCTAGTTATAATGATAAAAAAATTTTTTAATATTTATCGAACCATTATTCTAAATAATAGGATCCTACACTTTAAATACAAAACATATAATTGTTGGAAATTTCATTATTTTAAAATATTTTATAATTACAATTTAATGTATTAGGTTATTTTATTTATGTATTTAAAACTTATTTGTTGCATTAAATTAATTTCGCGCAGCACCAAAATTCGTATTTTACCGCGTCGCTTAAGGGCGTTGGTACAAAAGGTGTCCGCTACCATTCTGCGTATATTTACAGCGCTGTCTGCTTATTTTCCTTCTCAATCCTGTCAACCTTTCATACTCGTGTTTTGGAGATCTAGAATACAAATGACAGCTTTGTTTCGAAATGAATCGCGAATTTCCTGTTGGAATTTCAAAGAAGATGAAATTCAAAATTCGACTGTTTGCCGATTTTTTTGATTAATATCGGTGTTGTGTCTAAAAAAATATGAAATACTTGAGTGTGTCGGGCACTTCGTGTCACACTTACGAGACTCGTCCGCTATGGCTGCATATGCTCCGTTCCAGAAAATGAATATTTTCTGACAAAATATTCATTTTTTCATCAAAGCTGGAAGAGAATTTCATTTTGATATGATCCAGAACTACTCAGGACCCAACATATTTGGTAAGTTATCCCCACATATCCCATAAAACCTTTTTCTAAATTAAATACGCTCACGCATGATCGGACTTAGAATCATTTCTGAAAATTTCTATTTTCACGGATGTCTAAGTCCGTTTATCCAACGCCCTTAAACTTTTTGTAGCTTAGGATTTAGAAAATTCAACATATTTCAACGTTTTAAATTTTATTTTTAATATTTCCCATTTGCAAAGCATAAAATTATTGTTGAATTATTGTTATTCCTTTGAAATTTAAAAACAAATTTCTTATTCTGGAGCATTCCAGTTATGGAAAATAAGATGATTTCAACGATTTCACCGATGATCGTGAAATTTCATGAAATCTGTCAGGTGATGGAGTTGGTTGCCGTAACCTTCTTGAACTACCCTAGTGCTCACAATAGCACCCCTAGTTTATTTTATTTTTATTTGTATAAAATGAAACTCAAAACTGAATATTCTTAAAAATGTATTTGAAAAATACGAGTCAATATTATAGGCTACAGCAAAGAAGCCTGTGTCCAAAATTTCTAAAACAAATTCTTGTCTGAGTCACCCAGGTTACGAAAAAGGCACGTATCACACTTTATTACTTTAATCTAAAAGAAGGTATGTACATGAATATTCCAGTCATAACTTAAACCATATCCTAAGACTTCAATAGTTAAATTGATATAGTAGAAAGGACGACCGTTTTGTTGATCTAGATGATAGCTTGCCCGTTGTCTAAGCACATGATCTGATTGACAAATTGATAACCAGGTACGAGATACCTGAGCAGCATTCAAAAGAGACTGGCTGTCCACGTATCGTAAAATCATCTGGCTTATTTCTAAAGGAAGCTCGCCAATGATGTCAATCTTTTTTTTGCGAATGCCGAAACTGTGCATCATGTTCAATAAGTATTCCATGTTTTGGATTGGAGCGAGCAGTTGGAAATGACTGGATACTATAGGTAAGTGAGGGTTTTTATACCTCTAGCCCAGCGAGATGTCGTTCCTCTTCAGAGAGCCGGCTGTTTGTAATTTAATTGCAGTTCTGAGAAGACGTTTGCCCATTCAGTTTATGATTATTAGAATTGGAAATTCTGTAGCATTTAATATTCCTTTTCTAATTTATTTGTTATTATTATTATTTGTCGAATTGGTCTCGTCCGAGTTAATTAAATTGGAAAGTGTTTACCTGCCGCGGACGGGTTTTATTACTCTTGGGATTTTCTTACCTGCCCTTATCTTTTCCAAAGCAGTCATTTTTATTCTTTTCAGACGTTCTATTTTGTATATTGGGCATATAATATAATTCAATTAATGAACTCAGTTCTGTTTTGTCTCTCGAACAGAGAAGTGATATACACTGAAAGACTTTATTTTACTATAAATGATAAAAATATATATGAAAGTTTAGTATACTCTGTATCAAAACACTACATGATGTGAAACTTTTCTAATTATTCATATTACAATACTAGTCTTTAATACATTTAATCTAAAAATTGATATTTGGAATACGATATATTATAAATCTATATTTCAGAAATTAATCGTATTAAGAAACGACATGGTGCTTACTAATTTATCTAAACATAATTTTAATAAGAGAGAAAATTAATATCGTAATCTGTCAGGGCACTATCACAGGGGGTCCATTTGCATTCGATTCTCAGGTATTCGTTGGCGAGTCGTAGACTGCCCCTCTCTCACATGTGTGCGCTTATACTCTCTCCTTGTACGTTAATAAGAAGGGACCGCTAGTGGTGGGGGAAAGGAGGAACGAAGGAGAGAGCGCCGACGGACTCAAATGGGGACCGAATTCGAGTACGGTCGCGCCCCTTAATTCTGACCGCGGGACAGAATTCGAGTGCTCTGACGGTCCCACGAACACTCTAATAAGGACACCTAAATCCGGTGGAGGGGGTAAAGCAGTCGTAAGCCCAAAAGTGTGGTCGGCGGTGAGACTAAATTCATGTCTCGAAGTATCGTTCCGTAGTTTGTGGTAGTTTCCAGTTTGTCCTGCGCGTCAATGTACATGTTAAATAAGCATATACGCAGTGTATTCTGAGTAGCGATACTTGTTTATCCTACCATCAAACTATTAATCAACATTTTCCCATCACACTCACTTGCAATTAATATTTCTCTTTACATTATAAAGGAAAATATTCTATCTCTCCAGGCTTAGGACTTACAGCCTTTATTATTACATTAAAATATTGGGAAACATGTATTTTAAATCATACATAACAGTATAATTAAAATATTCATATATTATTAATTTTCCTTTATGTTGCTTTCATACCTCTGCAAGCATGCATGTTGCTTGCAGAGAATACATAAGAATAAAAGGGATAGACAATAAAAAATTGTACGAAAAGAACTCTCTGTCTCTTTTACTCTTATGTATTTCCTGCAGGCAGCCTGCATGCTTGCAGATGCACTGAGCCTCTGGATCCACGCTCTCGAACAGGACGGCTTTCACGCGCACCATTTTAGCTTTCCGCTGGAGATATTTTCCCATTGGCAATAACTTTACACGCACGAATCAAAATAATTGGGTATAAATTATATTATTATGACCTATTTAAAAAAATAAGCATATTATTTTCGCACCTGTGGAATGAAAAATTTATTTTTTGCAAAAATTTCGCAGTATTTTTAAGAAAATTAATAATTATTCTAATATCACAACTATATCACAGATAAAGCTAAATTAGATTAAATAAACTTTACTCTTTAATGGATTATTTTTATTCTAATAGTAATTTTTTACACTCAGTTATTTCCTAAAAAATTTATAATCACAATTATTAATTACGCATAAAGCGTTCAAAACATCATCTGAAAGTCTATTTCTTTTTTTGCATTTTACGTTTGTTGCTATGGAAAATATGCGTTCTGAAATTGCTATGGAATAATCAATTCTGTGCGCTACACAGAAAAAAGAAAATAGCTGAATTTATTACTTAAAATAGTCAACTTGCGCTCTGAACGCATTTTTCCTAGAATTTAATAAGATTTACTATTTCAAATAGTAATTTTTGCTAAGAAAATTGAAAACCCAGCTTTTTCAATATAATAGTTACAATTTGAAATAGTAAAACTTACTAAATCTCAAGAAAAATGCGTTGAGAGCGCAAGTTGACTATTTTAAATGATAAATTCAGCTATTTTCTTTCTTCCGTGTAGGTAACTATAACAAAAAAAATCTGCCCGCTTACGCGGGCACATTCTCATGCACACGTCGCGCTTCGCACGCTGGCACCTATTTTTTAAATTTAAATTACAACAAAATTAAATGGAATGCAAACGAAAACTAATTTACTTAAGGTTCTATCGACCTTAAGGAGCACATTCTCATCAGGGCTCTCGCGCTTCGCGCTCGGCTTTGTTTAACAATATTTTTCATGATTAAAACGAAAACTACTCATCCTGTTGAAAAATGGTTCAAGGGGCTCTTTTAGATCTTTTTAAGGCCAATAATTATGTTTCTTATCATTTTCTCTGTATCTCGCGTTATTTGGCTCAAAATTTGATTTTTAGATTTTTTAAGGAAATTCAAAAAGTTTTTATGCCTATCCTATAGAGTGTTCAAAAAGAAACATTTTTCATCTTTAGACTTTTTTTCATATCGTGCATTGTTTGGCTTCTAATTCAAGTTTTATTTCATTTTTTTGGATTTTCAAAATATTATAAGTCTTTCAATTTTGTTTTTATCCAAAAAAGTCATTAAGAAAAATTGTTTGTCTTTTTGAGTACTACGAATAACCGTCATTAGAATTTTTAAATTAAAAAAAAAGTGGTTTCAAAAATTTGCAAAATGCTCCAACTTTTTAAATTTTTATTCAAAATGGCTGGCCAATGAACTTGACCTTCATTTTAGGATAATAAAAGAGTATACCAAAGGACAATCCAATCGGTCAATTCTTTCGAAAGTTATCGTGCTAACAAACTAAAATCTACAGACAGACACAGACAGACAGACACATTTGTAAAAACATGTTTTTCGGGTTCAGGGGGTCCCAAAACGTGGACATTTGATGAAAACTGGGGGTTCATATTTTACACAAATCTAATACATTCTCTCTGATGAGAATGTAAGAAACATCTTATATTTCTGAAAACCTATTTTATAAGGAAACAATGTTAAATTAAAATTTGATTTCTTTGTTGATCATTTTGCGGGTTACTGGTTTAGTTTTAGTTGGTAGACTATGCTCAAATTTTAATCGACAGACTGTAATGTTATTAACATAATAAATTATAAATATAATAGGCATTTTTAATTTAAGTTGGTAGCAAAATGTTTGTTTTGATAAACAGGTTTTTATAGTTATCTAAACATGTACTAACCAAAAATTTACCATTTGATTTCATTGATCTAATTAATCAGTCTAATTTTTAATACTAATAAAGCCAAAATTAGTAAATAAAATCGTGTTTTATTAAAAATGTCTCAAGATACTCGAGAATATAAACTCTAGAAATCATGGTCGAGAAACAAGAAACCCTAGTGACGATCGGAGGGTATATGGTTTGTTTACAGTGTTTATATTTGTGCCTTATTTTTTGAAACGTAAACTTAACCTCTCCCTAGTAAAAATGCCGAATAAGAAGTATATAGAAACTGATTATATAGTGCATAGGATCCACATGTACTTCTATATGGTTCTAAATGGTTGTTAAAAAGTACTTTTATTGCAGCTTGATCCTAATTGGTTTTATCCGGTTTTAATCTACTTTAAAAAAAATTTCTATGTGGATCTATTAGGATCTTAAGTGGTTTCAAAAACAAATATTTATTTTTTAAATTTTCCTAATAGGTTCTAATCGGTTCTAATAAGGTAACCGTTTATTAAAAATGTTATAAAGTACAAAATTGCATCTCTAATAGGTTCTATTAGGTATCTACTTGGTATATTTTATCAAAAGATGCACAAGTACAAAAATTCTCCCCTAGTAGGTTCTATTAGGTTCTTAGTGGTTATTTGAAATTCAATGTTCAGTTTTGAAAGCGGTTCTATTAGGTATCTACTTGGTATATTTTAACGAGAGATACACAAGTACAACATTTCTTTCCTAGCAGGTTCTATTTGGTTTCTTAGTGGTTATTTGAAATTCAAAGTTCAGATTTGAAAGCCGATTAGGATCCAATCAGTAATATATTACCATTGCCGAATATAGACACTTTAAATCCTAATTAAATCCACATAAGAAATTAATACGAACCAAGTAAAACCAATTAGAAACCGAATAGAAAAACCGATTAGGTTCCAATTAGTATCCAATCAGTAATAAATTACCATTGCCGAATATAAACACTTTAGATCCTAATCAAAACCATATAAGAATTTAATATGCAGTTCGGAACGCTACAAAATTTCGATATTCTTAAGGTCACACGGTTATGTTAATGTCAAACGACCATTACACAGGCACACAAAAAAACAAGATTTTGTTACAGAAAGGTGACCCATATACCCTAGGGTGGTATATTGTATGGGTGTTAGCGAACGTTGGTACGCCAGCGCGCGGAATACAAATCGGTGGCGTCCCGGTGGTAATGAAAAATCGGCGGTGGTGCATTGTAGGGACTCTAAGTTAGCATTTATGCTATATAGCGATCGGATCTCTTTTATTAATTTGCGAGATAAAGCGAGAGAAAAGCGTGTCAGATTCATAGCCGTAGCTCTAGTGGCCAAGTACCTTGTGCTATGTACCCAGTATTAGGGGTGTTCGATTATTTAGGGGTGTTCATTACTTTATAAAAATAGTAAAAACACTCAAACTTACTCTTTATTTGAAATATAAGTATATTTACAATTTAATCTTTAATATTTAAAAATACAATTTTACATCAATCGATTTTGAATCGATTCTTTTGAGAGAATCGAACATCCCTACCCAGTATCATCAATTACTTCGTTATTTGCATCCGTGATATCCTGAATCTTCTTCCAAAATACTTTGCCCATTCTGACCATATAATTTTTCCGCTTCACCATATCAGATAAAGATGTGTTAAGAAGCCTCTCGTACAAATGTATCATCTCGGCGAGTGATGTCGTCCGAACCAAGTGAAAGTGTTTCTTTCCCATATCATCAGATAATTTCTTATCTATAGGCCTGATGGATTGCCCACTAAAACTCGGCTGAGACGATATCTGCAATTGGTTGGAGGTTAAGAAGTAGCTCTGATGCATAATATACTATTATGGGTTAACAAGTATGTATACATGTATTTAAATAATTCAAATCAAATAAATAGTAGTATTTTGTTTATTTGTAAGTAATACCGATTTTATACAGCCATACATAAACTTTTTTTACTTGAAGTCGAAATTGTCTTGCCGTAGGTGGCTCGACAATTTAGTTCAAAAATAAAATTATGCGATTAAAAATATATCGTCTGAAAGAAAGAATTTGAATTAAATTAACACTCCTTTTTTATAGGGAAAAAGCTGGTTAAGGCATAAAAAACCCGTTTATTCATGAAAATCAAACATAATGAAAGAAAAACACTATTACATTTTATATCAGCGTGGCGTTAGTATCACTCGCGTACTCGTCAGTTTCGTTTAATACTTTATAGTTTAATACGACGCACATATTTTAATTAAATTGAATTTTTAATTCTAATTCTTCTTTGTTCTATTGCAATTGTATTTTTTGCAATTCTTGTAATTGACTTTGAAAATCACAGTATTCATTTTCAAGCATTTCTTGCGCCGTTCATTAGACTGTTTTCATTTTTTTAAAAGTATATTTCAGGTTTGTTTGAATTCTTTTTTTGCGTTCTGCTGAATGCTTTTTTTCCTCGTGGAGTCCGGCTTCTACTGCCGCTTGAAGAGAGTGACGGTAAAACTTGGACAAGGCTAACATTTTGTCCAGAATTACGGTCACGTACGAAATCGTGAAAGGGTACCGGGACAACTGATTATTTAAAAATAAATAATAAATTTTGTATTTCTACATTGTCATCAGAGAGAATGTATTAGATTTGTGTAAAATTTGACCTCCCCAGTTTTCATCAAATGTCCACGTTTTGTACCACCTGAACCCGAAAAACATGTTTTTACGAATGCGTCTGTCTCTATGTCTGTCCGTAGATTTTAGTTTGTTAGCACGATAACTTTCGAAAGAATTGACCGATTGAATTGTCCTTTGATATACTCTTTTAGTGTCCTAAAATAAAGGTCAAGTTCGTTGGCTAGCCATTTTGGATAAAAATTCAAAAAGTTGGGGCATTTTGAAAATTTTTGAAACCACTTTTTTTAATTTAAAAATGTTTCTTCTTCAACACCCTATAGGATAGGCATAACAAGTTTTTGAATTTCCTTAATAAATTGAAAATTAAAATTTTGAGCCAAGTAACGCGAAATACAGAGAAAATGATCACAAACATAATTATTGTCCTTAAAAAGATCTACAAGTTCTTCTTTGGCCATTTTTCAATAGGATGAGTAGTTTTCGTTTCAATCATGAAAAATATTGTTAAAAAGAGCCGAGCGCGAGTGCTCTGATGAGAATTAGTTGTCTTTTGCATTCAAAGCTTTAATTTAATTTAATTTAATTTAAAAACATATATAAAAATATAAATTGTATAATTTAATTAAATTTAAATAAAACGTATAGGTACAAACGTTCTGTAAGCTGCAAGCTTTACGAAGGGCACAAGCGCGCAAGGCAAGCCGCCCGCGATGAGAATAATAGATAAGTGTTTAATCTAAAGTATATTACGTTGCATTTCGATAAAAAGTTTTTAATTTTTGTTTAAGTCACTCTCATCGACGCCGTGTTTTGGCTCCGGTTTCATCCAAATTGAGCGGTCAAGTCACCACGTTACCATTGCATATTTTAATCGTTTATTTTCCATGCATAAATTATTCTAATAATTCAAGTATGGACATGCTTTTGATCTGTATTGTCAGAAATATCAATTAATTCAAAATCACTAATATTAAAAGGAGTTTTCAAATAAATAAAATTGATTTAACGACGGTGTCCCACTATAGGGTTGAAATTATCGTTTGTCCCAGTATTGGGCTCTTTACCTAAATTTCAAATTTTCAAACATTAAAAATTTTAAATGACTATTCTTTCAAAATTCGGTATTTATTTGCTCATAGTGCTACCTATTTTTGTGCTCTGTGATTTTGGCCTTCTTCTCTTCTCCGCCAATTGAAATAGTTGATCCTAGAAGGTGTTACCCCAATTCAAGGTGAAATACTTCTATGATATACACTGAGAAAAATGGATTATAATATATATGATCTTGGAAGGTTAACTATGGGACAACGATCTAGATATTAAATCGTACGATCTGGATGTTAAACCGTATAATCTAGATTTTAAGTTTTATAACCCAAGGATTTTAGAATTTAACATCCAGATGATACGGTTTAACATCTAGATTGTACGGCTTAATATCTGGATCGCTGTCCCATAGTTAACCTTCCAAGATTGTAAACGGTACAATCTATTTTTCTCAGTGTACAGAAACATCCTCATGTTAACTGATGCAATGATTCTCCTGTCCTTTTTGCCCCTTTCCTTATTTTTTACATAAGACGCAAATGATCTAGAGAAATCGAATACCTTGTGGAAGACAGGATTTTTACCCTTCTTTTTTTTCCAAAAAATTTTGCCGCATTTCAGCAGGATTTTCGAATATCTAACAGCACTTGGATCTATAACCAAAGCTAAAGTTATAACATAAGCTGCAGAATAACCACCACAACTTGTTGAATCTGTTTGATTTGTAACTTCCTTTGAAATAATCTGCTCCTGGAGATAATTTTTGAAGTGAAACTTCTTTGCGCTCGTCTTGGGGGTAAAATATTGTTTACCATTCGATAAATCGATAGTGTGACGTAAATAAGTTTAGTAAAGGACAGAGTAAATAAAGAATGGGCGATTGAAAGATAAAGCGAACTAGAGCGGAAGTTCTCGAACCTGACTTTAAGATTTACAAGACGTTCGATACATTGAATTGTGTCATATGTTCATCAAATCATCAATGTCAATTATGAGAATTTTTGCGTGTCAGGATGCGACACAACTGCGGAAGATATTTTCCGGACCTTATTCAAATTCCCAAGTAAGATAAACAATATTAGTGGTGACTTAACCCTTTCAGGGGAGAGATTCCAGGTCAGGAGTAACAAAGTTGTTAGTCATATAGGCGATTTTCTTTAAACTAGAGGACATAATAGTGTTAGGTAGGTGAGATATTGTACAAAAATATTTTGAAAAATATTTGAAAATTGTAGGAATTACGTCACTTTGAAATTTTTGAACAATTTTTTTGAAAATACTACAGTTCATACATTTTCTTATCGATTTTAACAAAGTTTATAGGTCTTTTATAGAATTTAGTGCACTTTTTTTTGTAAAAATTTAGAAAATAAAATTAAAAAATTTCAAGTAAAAAAATGCAAAACAATATTTGATTTTTCATTTCGAGCTGGTATATTTTTTGGTACCTTTTCTCGTACAAATTATTCCTTATGATTTTATTTTTCATTAAAAAAAAAAACACTGTAGCTTCTTTTGGTTGCCGAGTTATGCATTTTTAAGCTGAAGCGTGCACGTTCACTATCCCGTGTAACGGCCGATTCAAGATGCTTAAAGCGAATTTAGTCATAGATGTTTATGTATCGTCGTTTTTTTTTACATTCTCATCAGAGAGAATGTATTAGATTTGTGTAAAATTTGACCCCCCCAGTTTTCATCAAATGTCCACGTTTTAGGACCCTCTGAACCCGAAAAACATGTTTTTACGAATGTGTCTGTCTGTCTGTGTGTCTGTCTGTAGATTTTTAGTTTGTGAGCACGATACTTTCGAAAGAATTGACCAATTGGATTGTGACCCTTGCGTGCTTCGCGACGCTTGCGCCTTTTCGGGACGCTTGCGCTCTTCGGGACGCTTGCGCTCTACGAGACGCTTGCGAGCGTCGCGACGTTTACACCTATTTGTTTTTAAATTACTACAAAATGGAATGGAATGCAAACGAAAGCTAATTTACTTAAGTTTCTATCGACCTTAAGAAGCACATTCTCATCAGGGCACTCGCGCTCGGCTTTGTTTAACAATATTTTTCATGATTAAAACGAAAACTACTCATCCTGTTGAAAAATGGTTCAAGGGGATCTTGTAGATCTTTTTAAGGCCAATAATTATGTTTCTTATCATTTTCTATGTATCTCGCGTTATTTGGCTCAAAATTTGATTTTTAGATTTTTTAAGGAAATTCAAAAAGTTTTTATGCCTATCCTATAGAGTGTTCAAAAAGAAACATTTTTCATCTTTAGACTTTTTTTCATATCGTGCGTTGTTTGGCTTCTAATTGTATTATTTTTAATCTTTCACTTACTTTATTTTCATTCACGAACTACACCCTAAGTTTTACTTCTGCCTTGTGTTCTTTAACACACAACATTATTTTTTTTATGGGTCCGTATTTATAATTTCTTTCATATTGAGTTGTTCATTTGTTGGACTAAAAAAACTATCGACAATTTTTATTTGTTTGTCATTTTATTAGAAGCAGCGCCAATGATTTGTGCAATTTCCCCCAAGAATTTGTAAATTTTGCAATTGGTTGTCCGGCAGTTCTTCTATGTATTTTGGGTACGCCACTAAAAGTGCGCTTTTCACATTAAAGGAAGGATGACAGCTTGTAAGCACATTTAGAAGAGCATCTAAGCAGCCATCATTTAACATTTTGCCACAATCCAAAATTATTCCTGCAAGATCTTCAACAGTTTTTATTGATACATTCGCTAATTTATTTTGGAATGCTTGCTTCTCATTTTTTGTTGGCGTTGAATGAATCTCTTCGTCACCACTGGCTATGGACATAACTTCGACACTGACTGCATCGGACATTTCCTCTTCTTCGCTCTCAAGAGAATACAAAATATTTTTTACTTTCTCTTACCTTAGGTTTATCCAGATAATCATTATCACTTTCTGACGTAATAACATTCTCAATTATTTTTCTTTCAGAACACTGAACTTGGCTGCTTTTTTATTTATTTTTAGAAGATTGCTGTGCATTGAGAATATATTCCGGTCCTCGAATCGGCGTGTTTCTGTTATGGCGACTTTCAACGATTTCGGGAAGTATGCACTCCAAGAAGTATCATGTCAGTTTTGGTTCAATGATATGTTTCCAAAAATTATCGTCTCGGAACACAATAGTGACCTTGAAATTCTTTGGTGTCCACAGTACGAAAATGCAGTACAGCCCCCTACCCGTGCAGAAATCTATACATGGGCCTGACAAGGGTCTGGCCAGTTTTCCATATTACTGACGTGGCCCTGGCCGGGTAAACTGGCAAGGCCCACGCAAGGCTTGTAACGATTTGACAGACTATTGCCCTACTAAAGGAAAACTGGCCAGGGCCTTGTCAATTTATCCAAGAAATATCCTAGTTAAACAAAAATTATTTTTATATTTTAATTAAATCTTTATTAATAATAGGTAATAATAATAATAGTATAATAATATAATATAACTGTTTTTTGTTTGAACGTTCTTGTACATATTGTACATACGTACATACATTAAGCGTATAATATTTTGCAAAAAGGGGAAAAAAAATTAAATCAATGCATATTATACTTCCATAAACCTAAGACAATATATACAACGAATGAAAAATTGTTTTTTTTTATATTGTGGAACTTGTAAAACCATCAGGACTCGAACGCAAGTCGCGCGGGAAGAGCGGAATTTAAAACTCGACACTCTACCGAATGCGCCACGGAGGCTGACGACTTGTTGTTACAAATTGGGCGTATTTGAATGCAAACCAGTCTTTGGCACTTTGTCACTTTTGAAATTGTCTATAAGTATATTCATTTCTTATAGAACATTTTATTTACTTATCAGCATTTATAGAAGTTAGTAATTTTCTGAAATCGAAAATTATGGAAAATTATTTTTTTTAATATAATTAGAAAATGTAGTTTAATATTAATTTTCGTAAAAAACTGTTTAAAGTTCAAAAAAATATATTCGTGTATGTCAAAAATATATTAGTTAACTTTCTAATGTATAAATATAAACTCTTTTTAAATTTTTATAAAAAATTAAGTGTGGAAAACTTGGGGAATTCCTTATCCTTACCCGATGTATGGTTTTGACAAGGAAAACTCTTCAATACTTCATTTAATTATCATCGATAAGTCGGTTTTATTTCACTCTTTTAAGGTCGGAATACCAATGTAAGATTGTTATTATTGAGATATTACTACTATATCGTTGCCCCATTAATGCCTAATTATATTAAACTATTTTCTCTTAAAATGGAAATCCCGACCAGGGCCTTGTCAACACCCTATTTTAAATAGGGCTAAATGGGGAAATTTCTGCACGGGTAATCGTATGAAACTGATCTTGAACTTGGTAGTAGTACTTATGCTTCACATTCATCATAGCGGAGTCCTTATTGTACACACTTCTCAAATCGGAGTACTTTTGCAATACCTCATCAACGGTCATATGCTCAGCCCTCTGTGGACATTTTATTTCCAGAATACCACAGTCGACGACACTGTACAATATCTTTGGCATTTTTTTTATGCATGGCTAAAGCTTGCGTAAATTTTAATTCCTATAATTCGGCTTTCACTAAACAATCTGTAGATGATCCGATGTACACGAGGTCGGGATCAATGAAGTGTTAGATTTCTCTGGGGAAGAACGTGAGGTAGTGGATGAAATAGAAATCCTGATTGATGAAGAACAGTAATATAACTCAAACGCAGTACGGCTGGTATCTGTTGTTATTTAATAATTCCTCAGGCAGAGAATAAAGCTGAGGAGGCACAACTGGAGCCGCTGGCAGCTGGTACCCACGCCAATGCCCTTGCATCTGCGCCTGCTGGTAGACTTTTAATTGAGTCTCTGCTTCATTCAGAGATTAAAATAATTTTCTAATTTTATTTTGCATCACCTGCCTCTCACGGTTCCAACTTTTTTTTCCCGCTCCCGGGTATTTTTCAGCAGTTGGTGCCTCCTTCTTTCCTATTCCAACTTCTGAGAAATACTTTGCGACCGCTGCTTCTGTAGTTGTTGCAGCTGCTGCTAATGTTTCTGCTGCTCTTGTTGGTGCTGCTGCGGCTGATGTTGTAATTGCCGCTGCTGCAGCCACTTCTTTGCTAGACGTCGTGAAATCGAAAACAATTAATATTTTATAAAAACCTTTAAAAAGCCTTTAATCTCTTAAAATTATTGGAAACTTATTGAAAACCTTTAAAAATCCTTATAATCATTACAGTACCTATTTTCATTCAAAAAGGTGAAAAATTAATTTATTGAATAAGAATAGGTGAAAACTAATAGCCTTCAGTAGAGTTAAGTAATGTTAAGGAATTTTTAAAAAATTCTAAGAAATTCTAAGATTTTCAAAAAATTTTGAAAGATTTATATTTGTTTTTTATTGTTTTCATATTTAATATTTTTATATTTATATTTATATTTTTCATCTTATTCTGTATTGATTGAAAGTAACAGATCTTTCAGAGTTTGTACACCGAAAAAAATTCCTGGTACCCGTGTACAAGGAATCAACTATTTTGCCTAGTTAGGACAGGCGCCAACTTTGCTATCCTAGCTGAAATTACTAAGTTCACGTTTAGTTAAAATAACATGGAAAGCCAGGTGACTTAACAAATATTCTTGGTTCTTTTCGCTGGGAAAAATGGGTTAAAATTACAAGGAAGCAATTGTTAGCTTACCAATACATATATGGAGTTTGTAGTAATATAGCTATAGTTATTGCTGTCTAAAAAAAATTGTTAAGCCAACTAAATTGTTCTAGTGACGGAGGCATTCAGGAGAAATTAAATAATTAATTAATGAATTTAAATTTTTTAATAATTATAAATTAAAAAAATTGTTTTTTAGTTTTTAACTCAAAAATTTTTATTTAAAAATATGGAAAAATGTGTATTATACATTTTTAAGTGTCTCCTAAACAAAACAAAACTTATAAACATGAAAAATTTTTAAATTATAAATCATAATAAAGAATTTATGTGAAACCATCTGGCATTTGGACAAGATGCCATAAATTGTTACTATAAATCTTATCTAAATCTAGCACTTGGTATAATATATAACCTAATAACTTATATAAATTTATTTAGTATTGAAAGATTTAAATTTTATTAATTGTTCTTTGTACTTATATTATTTCTTAATAGAAAAATTAAACTTAATTTCTAACCTGTTGCAAATACTCTTTGTTATGATCTACAAATTTAATTTTTTGGCCTAATGGTCTACCTTAAAAAAACACCTCTATACGCGACTTGTATTGAGTCTTTACAGTACATATTCGTCTATTTCTAGCTCTAACAAATACAAAATATTCAAATATACTTAAATTAGTGACGAATCCAAAGTTCAATCAGTTGTAATGTATAAACTTTTAGAAAAAAAGTACAAAATGCATTATGAAAATTAAAACCTAACCTCTAAAATTGTTGAAATTAAAAAGAAATACAGTAATACGAACTTACCTTTAAAGTAATGGATTAAATCGTCTAGTAAGCCCCAGGATGACAGCAATTTACTCACTAGCGATTTTGACATAATAATTTCTTCAATTGTTAAAACTTTCAGTCGACGAAATGTTGCAATCTGATTGCTTATGCAAGCGAAAGGCACTGAATTCCCGCCACTCGGCCATTTTAGATATGCACAAACACGAACGTTTCATTGGCATATAAAATTCTCGCGCAGCATGGAAATATTAATTAAATTTCATTGTTAAGGACGTTGGATAATGGGAACTTAGAAAATTTTTTTGGTGCCCCAATAATAAAAACGGCCCTGCATCCGTATTTAATTTGAAGAGTAGATTTCGGGATAAATAAAAGAAACTCACCAAATATTTCGGGTATGATGAAATCCTAGAGTGCATCTTATAAAAAATGCATCGTCTTTTTCTTGAGAAATTGAATGTCTACAAACATTCATTTTCTGAAACGGAGAAATGCATACCGAGAAGACAAATCGCAAGAGAGAGAGAGAGAGAGAGAGAGAGATGACGATTTTCAAAGTCACTTCACTTTTCACTATTTTATAGACACAACACCGTCACTAGATGAAGAAAACGTTCTGCACAGAGTCCTTCCACAATATAAACTTTCTAACTCTGAAAGAGACTTTGTGGAACTTTGCGAAATAAAAATTTTTCGTGTCAGGAACTTTTTTGATATCACTCAACATGTCAAATATATGACAAAGATAGAAGCTAATTGTCCTTGGTATAGGTGAACCAATCAAAGATCTGAAATTCATCATTTTAATTCCGAAAATGCCCGTTGGCTTCCATCTTTGTCATATTTCTGACATGTCAAGTGATATCGAAAAAGTTCCTGACGCGACAAATTTTTATGTCGCAAAGTTCCGCAAAGTTTCTTTCAGTGTTTGAAAGTTTATATTGTGGAAGGATTCTGTGCAAAACGTTTTTTTTTATTTAGTGACGGTATTGTGTCTGTAAAATACTGAAAAGTGGAGTGACTTTGAAAATCGTCATCTCTTCCCGCGATTTGTCTACTCGGTATACATTTCTCCGTTTCAGAAAATGAATATTTGTAGTCAAAATATTCATTTTCTCAAGAAAAAGGCGATGCATTTTTTATAACATGCACTCTAGGATTTCGTCAAACCCGAAATATTTGGTAAGTTTATTTTATTTATCCCGAAATCTAGTCTTTAAATTAAATACGGAGGCAGGGCCGTCTTTATTATTGGGGGCACCCAAAAAATTTTCTAAGTTCCCATTATCCAACGCCCTTAATGGAACTAGGGTTATTTGGTTCTCTCTAGCCGGGTTCGTACTAGTATCCCTTACAGTATGTTCATGATTCTATTCAACTGGAATCCATGTTATTTCAACTATGTCAGTTTTAACCATAGGTGATAGTTGACTTTCGGAGAAAATATTTTTTCAGTGTGAGAATGTGAGAGAATTTGTTCCAGCGAAACTTCACAAACTTTGAAAGATCTGTTGCTTTCAATACAGAATAAAATTAAAAATATAAATATAAACATAAAACTATAAAATATAAAGACAAAATAAAAACAAATATAAAACCTTCAAAATCTTTTGAAAATCTTAGAATTTCTTAGAATTTAAAAAAAATTCCTTGACATTACAGTATGATATAAAAAAGGGGTTATATAAGACTCGTTCTGCATAAGCCCCATTAGCTTTTCAGCTATGGTCTGTTTTTTCTTCTTACCAATTTCGTTATTAACTTTTCCCATTTTTCTGGAATTCGAACAACACACTCATAGTGGGAAAGCCATCGAGTATCGGCTAACTTTAAAATTTGGGAGGTTTTACCAAGGAAAAATTCTTAAAATTCTTTGTATTGAGCGCGAAGTTTTTGACTTGCTGAAATATAAGACGCTACTGATTTTACAAATTCCTCGCACAAATTAGTCAGTTTTTCGCAGCTTCTACTCGCGATAAGCGCAGATGAACGGCAAACGCAATTTATCAAATCTAATAAGTGTGGACCATCAGATTTTAAATGAGTATAAAATGACTTTTTTGCAACACATGCATGAAAATGGCCACATTCCGTGTCTATAAAGCGTGCGGAAAATTCTAGATACCTCTACTGTGAGAATAGCGTGCGAGAATTGTAATATTCCCGCACTAGTGGAAGTTTAACATTCACTCGTGTTACAAATTTCACACTCGTGGAATGTTCAACTTTCCGCACTTGTAACACAATGTACTCTTTACAACCAACCATAACAGATGCGTTGTCACATGCAAGACTGACAATATTTGTCAAAAGTTTATCATTTTTTACAAAATAGTTCTTAAAAGACTCATACATCGCTTTAGCCGAACAATCTTTAGCATCAAGGCAAATCATTTTCAATAACGGAATTACTACTTTCTTTTTCAAAGGAGAATGGTATTGTACTAGCACGCAGATTTGCTTCTTATTTGAAATGTCTGTATATTCGTCAGTTAAAACAAAAAATGTTGTTGATATTAGAATCTCTACTGTTTTTTCAGTCTCGCGTTATGTCAACACTTCATTGATAATTTTCGTGAATTTAGTTGCGTGAAGAACAATGTCTTGTTATTCAGGAAAAATATCTTTTACCAAAGGAACTAACTCATCAATAAATTTAATTGCTACATTATTTTTAGCAATGAGCAAAAATAATTTTATTTATACACATTTAACTTTTTCTGCATGAGTTTGATCTTGAGCAGGTAGGTTAATACCATCACAATCTTGGAAAAGCTTTTCTTGGTAAGCATGCACATTAATGTTATTCAATTGAGCTCTAAGAAAACATTTGCATATTGAAAATTCAGCTTTTGACAAGTATGTCTCATGCGGTATTATCTATCCTTTAAATGTAGAAAAATCACGCCAAGATTCGTGAAATTTTCTCACCCTTTCATCACCTATCGCCTTTCATCGTTTAGTTGATGAAACTTTTATAAGTACTAGTATTATGTACTATGTTCTTTTCTACATTCAATATGCTCAATGTTTTTCTTATTTCGATACTTTTCGAGACAAATTCGAGATTTTTCGATATTCGACTTTGTTCAATTCGAGATTTCAGGCCATGACTTTTTTCTAATAGGATATTCCTTTCTTTTTCCGCATCGGGTCGTGAAATTTGCATCGTAATAATAAATTTAATTTTCGTCAAAAAATTTTTACATCGCGTTTTATTTGATTTACAGTTTGTTTTGTGTCTATAAAAAAACATTCAAGTTGTGTCCTTCAAACTCCCCATATATTTTCTCATGCGTTTCAGAGGACAGGGCCATAATGAAAATGGGGGGCACCCGAAAAAAGTTACAAGTTCCGATTATCCAACGCCCTTAATCCCGATTAATAATAATCGATTATCTATTACTTTTCTTCTATTAATATAAATTAATAATCCTGGGAATCCTTCTATAAATTCTATTTCTTTTCTCTCTCTTCTTCGCTTTAAATTTTATTAAAAAATAGTACAAATCCCCAGTATGAAAATTTAATATATGTATTTTAAAATAAAAATAAAGTACATTAATACTATTTAGACTATTTTGAGGTTATATAATAATATAGATCGTAATAAAATACATTGGAAATATCAAGAAACATTTATAAACAATTATTTTAAATTCCCATGGTAAACATATTTCGTAGTTCAAACAGTGTTTACTGAAATGTAAAGTATGTAGTCTCTGAAATTAAAGAGAAAAAAATGGTTATATAATAAATATTTCCTTAATTTTTAATAGTAATTGTAACGTGATAGATTTTTACCACTTTACTGATCCTCTTTCCACATAGCCTTGTAAGAATAGACTGCGTGAGAGGCATAGAAGAACCGATAGTGGAATAGAAAGAGAAAGCTGCATAGCATGTCCCTCTACCTTTCTCCTCGCGCGTGCGCAATAGGGTTTACTATCGTGTAAACGATAAAGATAGAGAGACTTGCTATGCAGCTTTCTCTTACTATTGCGCTATCGCCCCCACTTACGCACCAGCTCCACTACTCACGCGGTCTATTCTTATATGTCTATGTTTTCCCAGATCGATTGAACCTAAAAACGGGAAATAAAATAGAACGGCCAGTAGGAACTCTATTAGATTTAAGTATATGAAAGTGACAATGCATGTTTGAGAATTGTATAAACGATGATAAAAGTTTAGATTTAATATTAATACTGCTATTGTTTTATATTTGCCGTTTTCCTTATTTGTAGGGTGACCAGACGTCCTCCTTTTCGCTTACTTGTCCTCCTGTCCTCCTAAACCGTGTAAAACCCACAAAATGTCTTCCTTTTTGGTTAAAAGACAAAATTTACATTAAAAAAAAATATTTCGCACGATCGCGTTTTATATCAAATTTTTAAAAAATTTTTGTCTTATTATAGGGTGGGGGGGGGGGGTTGGCGAGG
>UCOH01006532.1:20113-32729 GCA_900474275.1 Synergus japonicus
TTTTCCCTCTTTATTCGAAAAAAAGAGACAGATGTCGACACTGATTTCCGTACAGTACCCGTCACAATCCTTCATGTGTCGGTAAATAAACTTTAAAAAAATATTAATTATTAATTAATTATTATTTCATAACAAATATTACTCTTATTTTTTTATTTTTGTCTTAAGGGGGGGGGGGGGTTGGCGAGGTGTTGTCCTCCTTTTTCCACTTGGTCATCTAGTCACCCTATTATTTACTTCGTAGGAACGTGACTTCAATTATTTGTCTCACACTTTAGTACATTTGCCTACCGCCTGGAGTGCATCAGTTGTCTTTATAATTTACTTCATCCTCTAAAACTGCATATTTGAATAGTTTAAAATATGCAAAGCCTGCATTGTTTACAAACTGTCAAAACAGGTGGATGCAGCAATTAATGTGTAACACTAACTCCACTTTCAGCCAACAGGGAGCAGCAGCTCTCGGAATACAGAACGACGACTGCGCGCTCAGACGGAGAACTCCAGGAACCCCCAGTTCTTCACTGGTCGTTCTTGCGAATACACATATAGTTTTATAGTCTTTTTTCGGTGTGAGAATTAAAACAGTGCTTGAGCTGTTGCCGATCTCCAACCACACTGAGAGACGATTTACTTAGCCAGTGCGCTTCGAGTGATGGCTGCTACGCCAAATGTGCCTATAACAAATAGTTCGAAAAAGCACAGTGACTGCGCAACTAGTGTACAGCCAGTGATCACGGAAGCGTAGTAGCAGCGCTCTCGAAGAGTTTAGCCACCACGCGCACTAAAATACTGTACGAAAAATAAGAGCGCGTTGAGCGTACATTCCGTCTGTTATACCCCTCCTGTTATTTTTTTAGCATAACATTCACTGGAAGCAAGTTAGCCGACCGTGTTTTCTGATTCTCCCGATAAATATGTCTTTAGCTATAGAGTAACTTTGTCTGTTACGTAACTACCAGCCAACGCCCAAACGTGGTATATCGCAGAATTTGTATTACAAGTAGTGGATTTATTAAAAGATGTAGATTTTGTGTATGTTTTGAGATATTTAAGTTAATCCTACTTTGAGTTTATAGGCTTTTGAGTTTAAATAATTTTAGTCGTCTTTTTTGAGCCAACGCCCATGTCATGGTGTAGCGATGTACAGAAAGATTCATGTATGCCTTCCCCTTCCTGGTTTCCATTTGAATCTTATGGAAACCAGGGTTGGGTTGACATGTTTGGGGGGGAAGGCATACATGAATCTTACTGTACTACACACATATTATATTGTATAATTTCCTTTCTATAAACTCTTAACTTTATGACAAAGTTCCAGCGACAACCATATATTATATTTCATTTTACTTGTTCAAAGATATTTTACTTGTAGTACCGCAACTTGTTGTCGGATGGCGCCACATTTTAGAGAGAGATAAAAGAAAAGAGCTTCCTCTCTCTCTCTCTCTCTCTCTATTCATTTAATACCCTATATCTTCATTCGTTTCTTGGCGTCGGTGACGACCACATAGTAAATATGAACGCGAAATTGGCAAAAGAAGAGAAACTTAGATTTTTAGAGGTTGAAATGAACAAGCTGAAATAGAAAATCAAGATCAGAAAAGCTACTTGCTGCGACCCCTATGAAGGGTCACATTAACCTTGAGGCCCCAGCTCTCAATGAGGAAATCGCAGTAGACCTCCAACCAAGGCCTTTAGCTAGAGATGGCCATTTTAAGGAGTACCAAAACTTAGCTTGTGCAGCCTTGTCTCCTGCTTCGTCGGTTCTAAGTGGAATTTTGGACGACGCAGATACACTTCTCGATAGAGACAAAGTTCTAGGGAGCTTGTCAGCATCCGTAAAACTCCTCCGTGAATTATCATTCACCCTTTCACAGGCAAGAAAAACCTTCCTAATGTCAAAATTTGAGGAAAAAGCCCAAAAATTTTTAAAGAAGGTGGAGTCTGCTACCTGGCTTTTCGGCGACAATTTAAAGGCTGTAATTGAAACGTCTAAGGCCATGGAAAAAATTTCGAAGGATTTAAAGCCGTCCAACAGAGCCCCACTCAAAGCAAATAATGCGAACTCTTTAAACTGGAGAAGCTCTAACCACCTCCAGGAATTACAAAACATCGAAGTATAAAACTCAGGCGAAAAAATACTACAACCAATCACAACCTCAGAGGAGCAGACACTAAAGGATTACCCGGTAAGCTCCTCTTCTGCAAGGTTAAAATTTTTTATAAAAAGTTGGCAACAAATTACCGAGGACCGTTTCGTTTTACAAACCATTTTGGGTTATAAATTGGTTTTCGAACATGAGCCTTTTCAAAGAAGAAAACCCCACACTTTAAGTCCTAATCAGGATTTAGACAAAGATATCGGTAAGCTAATAATATCTAGTGCTATCGAAGAATGCACTTTCACCAGGGATCAATTCCTTTCCCCATATTTAAAAGGGCTCAACGAGTTCATTAAAAAGGATCATTTTAAATTAGAGGACATCCGAACGGCAGTAAATTTAATTAATAGAAAGGACTACATGTGTCGCTTAGATCTCAAAGATGCCTATTTAACAGTTCCTATGTTTGCAGACCATAGGAAGTACCTGAGATTTGAATATAATAATAGACTCTATCAATTTAACGCTTTCCCTTTGGCTTAACCTCTGTTCCATTTATCTTCACTAAAATTGGCAAACCAATAGTTCATTGATTAAGAAGTCAGGGTGTTAGAGTGGTTATTTACCTAGATGATTTCTTAATCTTTGGATCCTCTAAGGAAGAGTGTTTAAAGAATACCAATTTGGTCATAGAAATCTTACTATTTTTAGGATTTCTAATCAACTGGGATAAAAGCGATATTAATCCAGATAGATCGTATAAATTCTTGGGCATGGTAATAAATTCCCTTAACATGACAATAGAATTACCCTGGGAAAAACGAATCAAAATTAAAAAAATGCTAGAGTTGTTCCTTAGAACCAAAAAAGTTAAAATTCAAAATTTAGCAGAATGCATATGTGTCCTTGTAGCAGCCTGTCCAGCTATTGCATACGGCTGGTTATATTATAAAGAATTTGAGAGGTTGAAAAGAAAAGCCTTATATTTTTATCAAAATAACACAAATAAGTGGACAAATTTGTCTGAAAAGGCAGTTAAGGATCTAAAGTGGTGGAATTCGCAGATTTTAATATCCGAAAATAAAATTAGAACAAGTAATTTCGATATGGAAATTTTTTCAGATGCTTCGAATACAGGCTGGGAAGCCACTTGCGGAAACGAACAGGCAAGAGGTTTTTGGAGTAGTGCTGAAAGGGAGAGACACATAAATTTTCTTGAAATCAGGGCAGCCTTTTTGGCTTTAAAATGTTTCGCTTCATCGGCTTTTAATAAATAAATTCTCTTTAGAATTGACAATATTACGGCACTAGCCTATATAAATAAAATGGGTGGTATCAAACATAAGAATTTAAACAGAATAACTAAGGAGATGTGGGAATGGTGTAGGAATAGAGAAATATGGATTTTTCAGGAATATGTTGCTTCCCAGGATTATTTGGCTGATGAAGGCTCAAGAATCTCTAACTTAGATACAAAATGGGAATTAGCAGGGGACGCTTTCCAAGAAATAATCAATAAATTCGGAAAACCTTCAGTGGATTTATTTGCAACTAGGATTAACAAGAAGTGTAATAAATATTGTTCTTGGGAAAGAGACCCTGAAGCTTATGCTATTAACTCTCTAACTATAAAATGGAAGTCAGAATTTTGGTACGCCTTCCCGCCTTTTTCCCTAATTACAAGGGTATTAAAGAAAGTCAGGGATGAAGGCTCAACAGGAATCTTAGTGGTCCCATACTGGACAGGTCAACCTTGGTTTCCGGAATTCCGTAGACTTCTCATTTCAAAAACAATAAAATTTGGACCATCTTCCTATCTTTTACTTTCTCCTTGCAGAAAAATCATCCATCCACTTGCTCGAAGCCTTATCCTGGATAATGACACAATTGGAATCATGAATTCTTCTATTTCTAATAGTACGTACAAGCAGTACAATACTGCCTTAAATTGCTGGTGGAATTTTTGCTGTCAGCAATCACAGGATCCATTCTATGCAGAAGATCAGGTTGTCCTCAGGTGTCTAACAAAGAAATTCGCTGAAGGAGCGTCTTATGGAACTATTAATACTCTAAAATCTGGAATAGCTTTAATAAATAACTATAATACATCGGGAAACTCTCTTTTAAGTCGTTTCTTCAAGGGAGTCTTCAAACTTCGACCATCAGCACCTAAATATGTTACAACCTGGGATGTAGGAATAGTCCTAAGAAAATTAGAAGAATGGTCTCCCCCTGAAGATTTAGATTTACGTAAGCTCTCTTTGAAAATAGTCATGCTTCTAGCATTGGGTTCAGCGTTTAGAGTTCAATGTATATCTTTAATTAAGTTAGATAATGTTATCTGGTTAGCAGGAGGCGTAGAAATCCGAATAACTGACTTGATAAAGACCTCTAGACCTGGTGCGAACCAACCCTATGCATTTTTTCCTTTTTTTGAAAATAAAAATCTCTGTGTCGCAAGGATTATTTTAAGTTTCATAGAACGGACTAAGGACCTCAGGGGAGAGGCCAATCAATTACTAATTTCTTTTAGAAGACCACACAAACCAATAGGTTCTCAAACTATAAGTAGATGATTCAGATTTATCATGCAGGAAGTAGGTTTAGATAAGGAATACACAGTTCATAGTACGAGACATGCATCTACTTCCAGGGCTCAATCGAGAGGACTAGATTTAAATGTAATTAAGCAAGCAGCGGATTGGTCGGAGGACTCAAAAGTTTTCGCACGCTTTTATAATAGACCAGTTAAGAATTTAGAGCCAAACTTTGCTAAGATCGTTCTTTCATAAATATTATTGATATTTTCTTAAGATTTAATATTTTAGAATTAATATTCCAAGTAGATAAAACTGCATTATAATTTTTATCATATTATCTTAGACATCTAAATGTAAGGTAATTTTATATACGCCCGTTAAAAAAGGGAATTCTTATGAAATACACTTGTACTCTAAACATCTACATGTAAAATATCTTCGAACAAGTAAAATGAAATATAATTACTGATTAAACGAACTTACCTGTGAAGTTCAATCATAATTATGTGAATTACTTGTTCGAAGATATCCTTTCACGCCCTTTAATTGTCTCTATTCAGTTTAAATAAAAATTAAACAATTAAAATTAAAACCCTCCCACAAAAAAAAATAATAATAAATAAAATAATAATAACAATAAATAAATAAAATAAAAGTTCCCTATCTCTAAACTAAATGAAGATGTAGGGTATTGAATGAATAGAGAGAGAGGAAGCTCTTTTCTTCTATCTCTCTCTAAAATGTGGCGCCATCCGACAACAAGTAGCGGTACTACAAGTAAAATATCTTCGAACAAGTAATTCATATAATTATGATTGAACTTCACAGGAAAGTTCGTTTAATCATTAATATTAGTAAATCTCTTAGCGGTAGCCATATTGAGAGTCCCTAGCGGTAATTAGATTCACACCATACCTCCCTCCAGTCACTTGGTAGCTGAAGCTCAAACGGCAAACAAATATTTGTAGTGACAAATCTTGAATAGATATAATTATGTAACCTAGTGATTGAGATATTTTATTGAGTGGCCTAGGAATTTTCCTAGGCCACTCAATCAATCAGAAAGCTACTTAGCTTCCTGATTGATAAGTGGCGGGATCAAATTTATCCACCTACGTAAATGCTACAATGACTTTCCGCCATTTTGTACGAACAATTGACTCATTTATGCTAATGATTTAACGAACTGTAATAATGTTTGAAATACGATTTTCTCGAGTCAAATTATAATTCAAAATTTACGAAACTTTTGCGGAAAAATGTAACGTAACGGAGTTTATTGATGCGTAACTTTATGTATATCTTGATGCTCATTCGAACACCATTATGATTACCGTTTCATCTCATTCATCTATTAAAATTATGTAACCTTTCTCATTTTATCACTATTATAAAAAACTTAATTTCTCTTTTTTTTTTACATTTAAATTTTGCTTGATTTGTTTTGCACCCCCACGAAATCCCTCTCCATATGAGCTAATTAGAGTACATTTAGATGTTAGAATTTTTAGCTGAGTGTGGGAATGAGAAGGTTTTGAGTGGTGTTGCATAATACCTGGCGCCAATCGGCTAAGTACGCTCCATTTATAAATTATATGACATATCTATCTATATTATAAAAAGATCTGGCCGCCGCCGCCACTGCCGCCGCCACTGCCGCTGTGTCAGGAATTGAGAGGGGCCACGTGACCCCCTAAGAGGAAACCGGACCCCTCATGAGGTCACGTGACCACCAAGAGGAAATGGGACCCCTCATGAGGTCATGACATGATCCTATCAACCACGTGACCCCTCTCGATCACGTAACTTCATGAAGGGATTCTAATGGGGTTTAGGTAAGGTTTGGGGTTAGGTTAACGTCTCAAACCCAAAGGACTACCATAAAACCGTATAAGACCCCAATAGGACCAAATAAGGTTAGGTTAGGTAAGGTTTAAGGTTAAGTTAGGTCCACCTCCATGGCAACCGATCATGTGACCCCATAACGACACGCCCCTTTTGACGCCCATGATCACGTGACCCTGGTGAAACCACACCCATTTGAACACATTGATCAAGTGGCCTCTTAATTTCACCGCTGCCGCTGTATCAAGAATCTCATTAGAACTCCATAAGACCACCATATGACCAAAATGAAACCCCATAAAGCTCTAAAAAGATAAAAATTCAATAAGACCCCAAAAGAATACCATAACAATTCATAAGACAACATACAACTTCCATAATACCCCATAAAACCCAAATAAGAAGTCCCTGAAAATCTCAAAAGATTAGGTTAGGTTAAGTTAGGGTCTCAACCCCATAGGACCAAAGAGACTACAATAAAACTACCATAAAACCCCATAAAAGCACCGTAAGACCAAATAGGATCCCATATGACCTCTATTGGACCCAATAAAAGTAACACAAAAGTCCCATAAAACGTTCATTAAAATTTCATAAGACTCATATAAGATCCCATAAGGTTTAGGTAAAGTTAAGGCTTAGGTTAGGGTTCTGATCCCTATAAGACTCCATAAGACCACTATAAGACTAACATAAAACGCCTGTAAGACCTGAATAAAACGCTCATAAATCAAAGAATTCATCAAAATTCTGATGGGGAGTAGGCTCGCGAAGCGTGTAGGGAGGCCACGCCCCCCTTGTAATTAAATAAAATCTGAAAATATACCTATAAATTAAAACAAAATGTAATCCTTAATAATAATCCTTTTATAATAATTCAATAATTACAAGTTAATGTTGCGAAGTTTAAGTTTTTTTTCTTGAAAAATGTAGAAATTAATAATTGTTCTCAAATTTCACGAGCCACTATCTTGGATTTTTTTATGTAATTTTATCCCTGAATTACTGGAGTTATTTAGTCGTCCATAAAATACGTACTCGTTACGTGCTTGTTAGTGAAGAGTACATGAAATTCAATTCACTACCTATTTTATAATTCAGGTAAATACAGATTGAACTGTAATGAAAATTTGTCACGAACAATTATCGCCCCAGCCTCTACACTACAGATAGTGCATTAGCGCAATTACTCTCGGGACAAGGTTCTACAACTTTTGTACATTGGTTGGTCTAACAATACATCTACAATTCAAGAGCTTAATTCGCATCAACAATTACAAGAATTGAGTTCTTTTAAATCACAGGGCCGAATACACTCGTAAATTTATATATATAGTCGTAGCTTCTACAAAGGTTTCTATTTTGGTTTGTCTCCACTTATATTTTAAAAGAAAAATTCGAGTAAAAGCAAATTCCAAGACATTCTACAATGATTTTTACAGAAAAATAGAAATAACTACAATAAATTACAGGTCATTACAACTAATTCACATCTCTATACGAATTAAGATACCGAATTTAAAATTGAGGAAGTAGTATCAAGTTTTATACATAATTGTTTTATTTTTTTTTTCAATCTTCAACAAGTGCTTAACAAAAAAAATATATTTGTTGTAAAATGTGTCTTTATGTTCAATTTTTTTTAAACTTTAATTGCCACAAATTTTATATCTCAATGACTATTGCACAGTTTTTGGAAATAAATTTTCTTATCGCACCAAAGAAAGGTTTCTATTGATAAAAATTAATAATTTTATTCAAATTTTATCAGCCACCATCTTCGATTTTTTCAAAATTTTTGTTGTCATTAACCATTGTATAGTTTCTCAAAATAAACTGGCTTATCTAGCAAAATTGTGAAATTAATAATTTTCTTTTTTAATCTAAGCAACCTACATATTTAATGTTTTAAAAATTTTTAATTTTTAATATTAGCAATGCCTGCATAGCTATTTACAAAATTTTTCCAAAAGATATGAGTTCCTGTTGATGATAATTACAAAAGTAGTATATTGTGAATAAAGATCGACATGTTGCATATCATATTTTCTGTAACAAATTTCTAGAATTTTCGATTTCAAAAATAATTTTTAAAAAATTACCAAAAATATCGATTTTCAAATACATTCTGCAACTACCTTAAAAACTGTTATAAATAGACTTTATAACACTCCCATGATTTTGGCCTATTTTCATGCCTGTGGATTGGGACTGCAATCTCATTTTTCGATCGGCGTGAATAGAAAAATAACGTTATCGTAAGAATACCTGCTGGAAATAAAAAGATAGAAATTTGTGGATAGAGAGAGATAGAACTTTTCTATCTCTTTCAAGTAGCCGATTCGCACTTCAAAACGCTATCTCTTTCTATTCATTACTGTATCTTCGTGTCCAGTCATATCTATCTCTTTCTATCTCTCAGTCTATCCCTGTGTAATATCTATCTCTTTCTATTTCTTAGTCTATCTCTACACGGAGAGAAAAATCAGCGTTTGAAACGACGCTTATTCGTCGTTTGAAACTACGAGTCTTGAATCGTAGCTTGAAACGACGAAATCGTGGTTTCATCCTACGAATCGCTTCGTCGTTTGAAGCCACGACTTTCGTCATTTGAAACGCAGATCGAGCTGCAACCAAAAATAAGTCCCGCCCATATCGAAATGTTTGCGCAGCGCGTGTTACATTCAGCAACATTCATGCAAGAGCTTCGTAATTTCAAACGACGAAAGTCGTGGCTTTAAACGACAAAGCGATTCATAGGATGAAACGACAATATTCGTCGTCTCAGATAACGAAGAATCGTCGTTTGAAGCTACGATACCCTTCCGTCGTTTCAAACGCTAATTTTTCTCTCCGTGTATGCAGAACAAATTTTAATTTCTTTCTATCCCTAAATCTATCTCCTTTGCCAGAAATTGTTATCTTTTTCTATTCCTACGCTTATCCCTCCCTTATTAACTTATTAATTTTAATATTTTATACACGCATATTAATTTTTAAAGAAATACGTACAATTCTCAGATTAGGACTTTGCCTTTTTTCGAGCCTCTCATTCTCAACCGTTCTTCGCTGCGTCACCACATTTCTCCGTTTCAAATGTATATATACGAGCCATTCCATAGAAAATTTACAATCAAAATTTTTTTTCGCGTGAAATATGTTTTTTTTTATTTTTTTTTTTTATTTACCGAAATTGGGAGGGGGAATTTTTCGAATTTTTTCGTTTTTGTACGGTTTCGTCTGAATCTAAAAAATGTTCAAGTGTCAAATTATTTTAGTTAGTTTAGGATAAAGGAACATTTTTTTAATTTTTGAACTAAATGGAGTCAATAAACCTTCGTTTCAATGTTTTATACAGTTTTCCAAAAAATTTTCGGCAATATATTCAGTTTTGTAGGAGAATAATTGGTTTATTTGCAAGTCGATAATTTGCTGCCTCTGGACCATTCACAAAAAAATTAAACTAGCTGTGAATTCGATCTCAAGTGCTCCGTTTAACTATATATATTTTTTTTTGTGCACATTTTTTGAACACTTTGCTTCCTCATTGTGAGGAAGTTGCAAAAGAATTTGCTTCCTCATAGAGGAAGCATTAACGATATAATCATAATTTTCTTAAAATTCAATAAAATTCATTAATCATACAAGTCAATCGATTCGTTTTGACACAAGGAATCTTTCTTTCCTTTACATAAGCTTTGAATTTTCATTATTTGAGAAGTTATAGTCGAAAAATCAATTTTACGAAAATTCAAAATCTACATAAAAATTTTAAAATTCAATATTTTGAAAAATCCTTTGACACGTTTTGAGATATTGGTGGTGCCAGTATACCCTACAAATTTCATCAATTTATATACAACTGTCTTTAAGTTAACAAGGCGACAAAAAATTGCGACATCCATACAAACACACACATACATCCAAACAATTGATTAGAATGTTGTATTACACATTCATCAAGTGAGAAAAGTTTAATTAAACCATTTTTAAAATATTGGAAAATGTAACGATTACAAAGCTTCATCTAGGAAGAAGCAAAATATAACTTTTTGACTTACCCACAAACAAAGGTAGGCCATTTAGCTTTCTTTTTATATATATTTTCTTTTTCCAAATTATTAAGCTTCAATATTTTGCACTTTACAAATGAACTCGTAGAAAGCATAACGCACCTAACCTCAAAATGACAATTGCATTACAGATTTTAGCACAAAAGAACTTTTTTTCATGATTTGAAATAAACAGAGTCAATAAATTTCCGTTTCAATGTTCTCTATCATTCTCTAAAATTTCTCGGCGAAATATTCATTTTTGTGGGAGAATAATTGGTTTAATTGAAAATCAATAATATCGAAAAAATTTTTAAGTACCACATGCCCTTAAAGGTACACTGTAAAAAAATCTTCAATTATTTTAGTTGAATTTTTGTACAATTACCGTAGCTGAATGAATTTGAAATAAAATATAGTTGATTTTTCAACCAAATAGTTGAATATTCAATCAAAAGGAATTGAATTTTGAATATATTTCTAACAGTGTAAGTGTTATAATCTGACAAACTTATTGGTATAATTTAATTGAGATAAATATTTTTATATAATAAAAGAAATAATTAACCATGAACTTTCTATAAAAATTGTACTAGGTTGGGATAGAAATTAAGAGATTGAAAAACATAGGATTGAATTTAAATTTACAAGGAGATAGAAAGGAATAGAGAAGTAAGGATTGAAAGAGGTAAAGCAGTGGGAATTGAACGAGATAGGCGTGGATTTAGATAAGCAAGAGATAAAAAGGAATAGAAAAGAGGAGATTAAAAAAGATAGTCGTGGATGTGGATAGAAAGAGATAGAGATAGGATTTCTATCTCTTTACTTCCAGCAGGGATGTGAGTGGTATTCATGTTAATGTGCGAATATTGTGTCGATTAGAGATCCTCAAGTTAGAGTTGAGACACGTTTTCCCTCGAATGCTCGCCGCTGTATCGGAACTTGATATTTCACTGGGTCGCGAAAAGTTTACAATTTTTCATAATTATATACAATTCTTGTTTAGCGTGTCAACACGCGAGGAAGCGTGTTATTTATTAAAAATGTTATTTATGTATCTTGAAAAAAAGTGTATTTATGTTTCTTACAATAAATGTACAATGCAGAGGAGTAAAATTGTATTTATGAGATTTTATTAAAATTTACTTAAACATATTTTATGTATGTTTCTTAAAAATTATTTTTCAAATATTTTCAGAATATGAATTTATGAAATTTCATCATTTAAATCTTTTTCACAATTTATTTTTAATATATGCCTAAAAATTATTTTTAATCACTTTTCGTTTATTTTAAATGTTTACTGTAATGCAATTCTCTTTATTTTGTATGAAATCTGTCATAGAACAAACACTTGATTTGAAAATCCCGCCAATGTTCGAATAGCGAGTTCCGGTTCAGCGGCACCAATCAGAATTGGAGTACCCCGTTTCTCAACTCTACCTTGAGGATCTCTAATATCTTTGATAGACTAAGATCAATGTCTGTAAGGATAGTATAGCGATACAATGGCGCCATCTCCACAATTTTTGTTGGAATTCCATAGCCAACTTTGTATTTCCCGTGTGGAAATTCAGAATCGTATTTGATAGGGTCCGGGACAGTTTCCCTATATTTAGTCAGGCTCTGGTCAGGAAAATAGTCAGGGCCTAATGGAAATTGTAACGCTTAAAAACTAAGGTCCCTGTGAGGAGAATCGGATCGGGTTATAGCGAGAGAATCTAGGCTTACCCCTTTAACCAATTTTGGTTATAGTTTAACCTATATGTTTGTAACCTATATGGTTTACAGATTTTTTAAAAATAAATATTACAAAGTTAACTCTATAAATAACTCTAAGGTAAATTAACTTAATTAAGACAGTGAGAAATGTATTTTAAAAAATATATCTTCATTGTATCTTTAAAACCATTTTGTTATTTAAATTTCTTTTACCAATTTAACAATGTCTGAACATACGATGGATATAGTTTTTTAAACAACATTTTTTACTGTCTTAATTAAATTATTGAATTTTATATAATTAAGGTTATTAAATATACCAGTAATTGTGATCTTAGTCTCGGTAATTGTA
>UCOH01006534.1:0-15042 GCA_900474275.1 Synergus japonicus
GATAAAAAAAATTGAAAGACTTATAACATTTTGAAAATCAAAAAAAATGAAATAAAACTTGAATTAGAAGCCAAACAACGCACGATATGAAAAAAAGTCTAAAGATGACAAATGTTTCCTTTTGAACACTCTATAGGATAGGTATAATATATTTTTGAATTTCCTTAAAAAAATCTAAAATTCAAATTTTGAGCCAAATAACGCGAAATACAGAGAAAATGATAAGAAACATAATTATTGACCTTAAAAAGATCTACAAGTTTCCCTTGAACTATTTTTCAACAGGAGGAGTAGTTTTCGTTTTAATCATGAAAAAAATTGTTAAACAAAGCCGAGCGCGAAGCGCGAGTGCCCTGATGAGAATGTGCTCCTTAAGGTCGATAGAACCTTAAGTAAATTAGCTTTCGTTTGCATTCCATTCCATTTTGTAGTAATTTAAAAACAAATAGTTGCAAACGTCGCGACGCTCGCAAGCGCCCGAAGGGCGCAAGCGTTGCAAAGCGCGCAAGCGTCGCGAAGCGCGCAAGCAACACGGAGCGCGACGTGTGCACGAGAATGTGCCCGCGTAAGCGGGCAGATTTTTTGAGATAGGATCCTATATTTTCAGAATATACGTCGTATATATATGTCGTCCATTCTAATTTAAATAAATAATAAATATAAAATAATGTTTAATGTAATGGTGTAGGTATATGTATATTCGGTTTTGAGATCGACATAATATATGTGTTTAGATGAGGCTTGTGTGAACGCACAATTGTTTTTTTTTTGTGTATGCTAACGATGATAGCATACAAATTCTTGATTCAAGTAATTCTTTATTCACATTAAAATCATAAATTCTTGGAATAAGAAAATTATATGTTCAATCTGATAATAGATTTACTCAATTTAAGAAAATATGTACTAGTTTCAAGCATTCGATACCAAGTACTTATGTTCTTGGATCAATCCATGGCTCAATCTCATATAGTATGGTCCCTATGTGAGATGACCATATTCTTGATTCAAGAAAATTTTTTTTGATCTAATAATTTTTATTTTCCAATACCTATAATTTTTAAATCTTCAAAAAAGTGGTCTCAAAACTTCTGAAAATGTTCTTACTTTTTCAATTTTTATCCAAAATGGCTGGCTAAAGAAACTAAACATCAATTTGCGATACAGATGATCAATAGATTAATTCAATCCACCAGATTAATTCTTTCAAAAGTTATTGTGCTTAATATCCATCAAAATCTGGTGAAATTCCTTAAAATTCCATAAAATTACTCAAAATCTCATAAAGTCTCACTATATCCTTTAAAACTACACTCAAATCTTGCTATAACGAGGTTTTCGCGGGAACCAAAACTTTCGCTATAACGACTGCAAGAGGGGTCCCCACCAATGCGGCGTTTAATTTGTTTGAATGCACCTATGTCTCATGCTATGCGCAGAACGACGCGCAATTTTAAATTATGTGATCGAATATACATGAATAATGTATATGGTATTATGTAGTTGTCATTTGAGTTGACAGTTTTTTCGTTCCTAATGCTTAATTACCAAATTGAACATTTTTATAAGTGATTACGAAATCATGGATGAGGCCATTCATAAAGCTTATGAAATTTCACACCTGTTAGTGGTGCCAACCAGATTGTTTTTTGAAAAAATTTGAAAATTATACAACATAGAGCCTAAAACTTTATCTTTAATTTAAGCCAAAGAAACTTAAAAATTCTTTATTGATTCTCGAGATACGATTAAAAATGTTCAATCGTATTTGAAGGAGACGAGCAGCAGACCGGCCCACAGTGGGGTGAAATTGGAAAACGAGGTTCAAAATGATATTTAGAACGCAATTATGCACCGATTTTAGTTTTCTTTTTTTTTGAAAAATTCAGAACTAAATTCTTCAGAAAATGGTGAGAGTAGATTTTTTATTTTTTTTTGTTTATTTAGTTTTTATGTTAATTCAAACAACGAAAAAAATGTCGATTTTTAAAATTTTATTTTTTATCTTCTAGACAAAATTTTTCTTATACTTCTCGTCCCTTGGATTTAATGCACAAGGGTATAGGAAAGTTAAAAAAATTTTTAACTTGCACTGTTAAATGTTATAAACAAATTGTGTTAACAAATAATGGACATTAGGGGTTATTAGTCTTCGAAGTATATTTCTACCCTACAATCGCTTGCTTTCATCGTTAGGATAATACGTGGAAATTATAATTGAAGATTAAATGTTATTTGCTTATTTTATAAACAAATGCACATTTTGGCATTTTAAAGCGAAAATAAACCATTTTTTCTTCATTCTTTGTTTAAATTATATTGCCAATAACCCCGTGCAGAAATTACCCCATTTAGCCCTATTTAAAATAGAGTGTTGACGAGGCCCTGGTCGGGATTTCCATTTTAAGAGAAAATAGTTTAATATAATGAGACGTTAATGGAGTAACGATATAATAGTAATACCTTAATAATAACAATCTTACATTGGTATTCCGACCTTAAAATAAAACCAACTTATAGATGTTAATTAAATGAGGTATTGAAGAGTTTTCCTTGTCAAAACCATACATCGGGTAAAGATAAGGAATTTCCTAAATTTTCCACACTTCATTTTTTATAATTTAAAGGAAGTCTATATTTATACATTAGAAAGTTAACTAATATATTTTTGACATTCACGAATATATTTCTTTGAACTTTAAACAGTTTTTTACGAAAATTAATATTAAACTACATTTTCTGATTATTTTTAATTAAATCATTTTTAATAATTTTCGTTTTCAGAAAATTACTAACTTCTATAAAAATGCTGATAAATAAATAAAATGTTCTATAAGAAATGAATAAACTTATAGACAATTTAAAAAGTGACAAAGTGCCAAGGACTGGTTTGCATTTAAATACAATTCATCAGCCTCCGTGGCGCAGTCGACAGAGCGTCGAGTTTTAATTCCGCTCTTCTCGCATGTCTTGCGTTCGAGTCCTGATCGTTTCGCAAGTTCCACGATGTAAAAAAAATTAAGTTTTCATTCGTTGTATTAATTGTCTTAATTTAATGGAAGTATAGTATGCATTGATTTAATTTTTTTTCCCTTTTTGCAAAATATTATTCCCTTAATGTATGTATATTGTATGTACAATATGTACAAAAACGTGCAAACAAAAAACGATTATATTATATTATTATTATTATTATCATTACCTACTATTAATAAAGATTTAATTAAAATATAAAAATAATTTTTGTTTAACTAGGGCATTGCTTGGGTAAATTTACGAGGCCCTGGCCAGTTTTCCCTAAGTAGGGTAATAGTCTGCCAAAGCGTTACAAGTCTTGTGTGGGCCTTGCCAGTTTACCTGTTTAGGGTCACATCAAAACTGACCAGACCCTTTTCAGGGCCATGTATAAATTTCTGCAAAGAACGTTTTCTAAAAATTTTCCTGCCATCCAGTACTGCCCGAATACTGAGTCTAAGTGCTGACTAGAAGCCGACTTAGAAGTTTGATCGAGCGTTGGTGCAGTACTGGTTCAGTACTGCTTCAACACTGATTCAAGTATTTTGGCTGGAATCCAACTTGGGACTTTTTTCAAACTTCAGCAGGGAACAAACTTATACGAAAAAGATTTGAAATTCAGGAATTACCGAACAAAAATTTTTCGGTAAAAAACATTGAATTTTTGTTGAGCCAACCGAATATTGTCCTTTGGTATACTCTTTTAGTGTCCCAAAATGAATGTCAAGTTCGTTGGCCAGACATTTTGGATAAAAATTCAAAAAGTTGGAGCATTTTGAAAATTTTTGCAACCACTTTTTTTTTAATTTAAAAATTCTAATGACGGATGTTCGTAGTACTCAAAAAGACGAACAATTTTTCTTAATAACTTTTTTGGATAAAAAAAAATTGAAAGACTTATAACATTTTGAAAATCCAAAAAAATGAAATAAAACTTGAATTAGAAGCCAAACAACGCACGATATGAAAAAAAAGTCTAAAGATGAAAAATGTTTCTTTTTGAACACTCTATAGGATAGGCATAATAACTTTTTGAATTTCCTTAAAAAATTGTAAATTCAAATTTTGAGCCAAATAACGCGAGATACAGAGAAAATGATAAGCAACATAATTATTGGCCTTAAAAAGATCTACAAGTTCCCCTTGAACCATTTTTCAACAGGATGACTAGTTTTCGTTTTAATTATAAAAAATATTGTTAAACAAAATAAAATATTGTTAAACAAAGCTGAGCGCGAAGTGCGCAAGCGTTGCGAGGCGTGCAAGCATCCCGAAGGGTGCAAGCGTCGCGAAGCACGAGCGTCCCGAAGGGCGCAGGCGTCGCGAAGCGCGCGAAATGCGCAAAACGGAGGGCGAAGCGCGACGTGTGAATGAGAATGTGCCCGCGTAAGCGGGCAGATTTTTTATATCAATTTTTGTACAAATGGTGCACTTTTGAAAAAAAAATTCATTTTTTGACAAAAAAATAGCAGTAAATTGTTTTAAAAAAATGCAATTAACATCGAATAAAAAAACGGCTACGTACTTCTCTAGAAAATCTACTTGTGAAGCTACTTTAAAAATTAGAAATCGATTAATGCATTAGTTTTCTAGCAATGAGTCCGCCCAGTTTGAAAAATGCCGTTTCGAGGAAAACGCATTTAAAGATTTACAAGCACATAGAGGAGAAATGCAAAGTGGTACCAAATTCCGAATAAAATATTTATAAAATGGGCCAAATTCTATTACTCGTGTTTATAAAGGTGGAATATAAATACATTATCCGGTTCGTAATACGTGACGTCATAGTTTGGTATTTTTTCCCTTAACTTTAATTATTCTATTCTGACACTATAATATTTTTTTTTGCTTTGTAAATTGTTTGAATTAGAATATTTGGTCATGTAATATAAAATTATATACTTTCAACCCGGTTGCAATCACTACTTTTTCAATTTACATTTAGTCTTCATTTGAACATCAGGTGTATGTTGGTGCTAGATGATATATCTATGAAGATGTATGGGCTCTAATATTGATGAAAAACGACTTCAAATTTATTCACGACATACTCTTCAACTGATGAGACACTAGCAGATGCTTACGAACTGATGGGTTTCGCGTTAGCTCATAGAAATGAAAATGAAAAGGCCGCCTTTGAATTTTGGGAGAAATCTTTGGCTATTAGAAGAAATAGGAGACTCGTGAATTGATTGGATAACGGCGCGCGTGTTAAAAAGTAAAAAAATTTGAGCCCCTGTATGTTGACTCTGGAGTATTGAAAGAGGTCGACTAGGATTACATCTCTACAACTCACACCTAGGATTTTGTTTCGGAGGTGGGGGGGGGGGGGGGGGGGAGATTTAAAAGTAATATCATCATCAGAATATCATACGTTAAAATTTACACAAAACTAAACTTTCTAAAATTACGACGGAAGGGGGGGGGGGGCCTCGCCCCCTAGGTATGTGCCTGATAACTCAGTGGAGGTTCAAAATGATTGAAGACAAAAAAATTTTAGGCGCGTACGCTTGACCAGTTTTGTTCCACTTATCATAAATTTCAGCTTTTTTTGACCATTTTTGGACCCTCCTTCTCCCCTTGTAATGCAGGGTCAAACCAGGTCAACTGTGCCAAACATTTTCCATGAAAACCTAAATTATGAAATTAATTATATATTCGCGAAGTATTCGACCATACAAAAAAAAAATTGAAAGATTTTTTAATATTCCTTTTTTTTTTGTTTTTTTGTTACATAAACATTTAGACACTATTTTCTTGCAAAAAGCATAATTCAAATTCTGTTAATGATAATCGAGTGAAATTTTTATAGATTATAGATAAATATCGACCCTTTCATATGAACTAGACGGATAAGAGATATTTGTTAAAAAAAGGAATTTTTAATAACAATTTTATAAACAATTGGAAATTTTTATATGTTCTCGATACGCAACTCAGGTAAAATTTTATATACATGTAGAATTAACTTTCAGCTTTGAGTTCCTAAAGGAAAAAAATTGTATTTGACCTTAGGAGTGTGGAAAACGAATTTTTTCCTCGCGCCGTACATCGGCTGGCGAGCTCGGCACTGGAGCCAGACATGGCGTTTGGATCGTGATTCAGTGTGATGTGTTTGTTTCGAAATTAAAAAGATAAAAAACTGTCATAATTTGATAAAAATGTAATTATTATATTGCAAAGTAATGTAAACTATAATAAAGTATCCCTACTTTTTCTTTCTAACAATGATTTGATCGAAATATCTTGGATGTTTAGAAAAAAATGTACACTGAATTGTTGTTTTATTCTTTTGTCGTAATGTTTGACGAGTATTTCTGGCTGTAATTGCTTGGCTAAAGCGAGTTTCCAATTTTTTTTCGTGAGCATTGTGTTCAGCATGGGAACAAAAGTTAAAATCAATGTTTTTGAAAAACATCTCAGCCCAATTGAAAAAACTGATAGGAGAATTTAAGTAGTTCCCATCAACGAGTTGTAAGTTTGCTTTATATAAGCATTTCTTTTGAAAGCACCCCCAATCTCATCACACGCGCATTTTCCATGCGAAGTCGCGAAAAAATTCCACCCTGCTTTCATACTAAAATCTTTTTCATGATTTAAAAGATTCAAAAAGTTGAATTTATTTTTGTACTGTATTGTTTTCAGTGTAAATTCTTTTCTAAAGATCCAAAATTTTTCGATCAAATCATTGTTAGAAAGAAAAAGTAGGGATACTTTATTATATTTTACATTACTTTGCAATATAATAATTACATTTTTATCAAATTATGACAGTTTTTTATCTTTTTAATTTCGAAACAAACACATCACACTGAATCACGATCCAAACGCCATGTCTGGCTCCAGTGCCGAGCTCGTCAGCCGATGTACGGCGCGAGGAAAAAATTCGTTTTCCACACTCCTATGGTCAAATGCAATTTTTTTCCTTTAGGAACTCAAAGCTGAAGGTTCATTCTACATGTATATAAAATTTTACCTGAGTCGCGTATCGAGAACACATAAAAATTTCCAATTGTTTATAAAATTGTTACTAAGAATGCCTTTTTTAAACAAATATCGCTTATCCGTCTAGTTCATATGAAAGGGTCGATATTTATCTATAATCTATAAAAATTTCACTCGATTATCATTAGCAGAATTTGAATTATGCTTTTTGCAAGAAAATAGTGTCTAAATGTTTATGTAACAAAAAAACAAAAAAAAAGGAATATTAAAAAATCTTTCAATTTTTTTTTTGTATGGTCGAATACTTCGCGAATATATAATTAATTTCATAATTTAGGTTTTCATGGAAAATGTTTGGCACAGTTGACCTGGTTTGACTCAACAGTTTTGTAACAATAAACCATAGTCTCTTTCTCATGTTTCTTACATAACTAATTAATGTGATTTTTTCGACGTTTAAAAAGATATCTAATATGTCCAGATGTTTTATTGTACATCAATATCGGTCTCGTAATACAAAATCTAATTATAACATTAGTCTTTTAAATGATTATGTTTCCTAAATGAATATGGCATCACATATTTAGAATTTATTGAAAGACTATAGTTATAGGTAATCAGATATTGCGTATTATATTTGATTACAAAAATAAGTGTTTATTCAAAATCAAAGTACGTCAGTAAATAAACAAGAGGACGACTGAGTCAATATTTCAAACACGTAACAGTTTTGCTGGAAGGTTATATGTAGCTGGTTATAGGAAACTCTATGTGAATTGTACTGCGATTTTCTATATAGATACATAGTGAAGATCATTCAAATATATCAGTATCGTTCCATCGTTTAACAACTGGAAATTCTCGGTCTACTTTTTAAGGATGTCTTCATGTTGTTCAAATGCCCTACTGATAGCGTACGTAATTCTCAATTATTTGTAGTAATTTTATTGTTACTTTTATTAGTTATTATAATATAAAAATAGTGATTAAAAAGTGGGATAACAAAAATTTACCGAAATTGAAAATCATCGTAATTTAAAATTGCCAAAGTTAAAAATTGCCGAAAAATAAAAAGTTTTGAAACAGATAATTCACGAAAGAAGACAATAATATCGAAATTTCAAATTTCTGAAATTGACAGTTATCGAAAATTTAAATTTTGCGATATTATAAAAATTCCCGAAATTATATATTCCTAAAATTTAAAATTACATACTTTTTCCGAAAATTGAAAGTTTCCGATTTCGACGTATTTTAATTTCGGAAATTGTAAATTTCGGTTTTTTTTTCAAGTTTTGTTTAATCTTTCTAAAAATATTTGAAATAAGGCTTTAGAATATGTTTATGCACATTACTGTCAAATTATGAAATGTGACTTTTTTGAACTACCCCAGGGGATGGCGTCAATTTGGAAAAAGTGAAATACGAAAAAACGAAAACAATCGAAAAGTTTCATACAATCGCATTCCAGAGGTATGAAACTCCAGCCAAATTGAAATGTATATTGATCAGATATTGATATACCATGACACATCTTGAATATATATTTGATATCTTTTAAAATATTATCTAGAATTTGTAAACCTTTGTACTTTATAATAGTAAACATTATATTAATGAAAACATTTACCCAAGCGAAAGCTTGTATCCGAACCAAACAGTTTCATTCGGATCTAATTCCGATCTGATTGAATCCGAATTTTTTCGAATTCATGTGGATTGATTAGATTGTCTCATATAAATTCCGATTAATTCAGACTAGTGGATTCATTCGGTTTGCTTTTGAATGGGTTTGGGATTAATTCGGAATGAAAACTTCCTTCAGATTAGATTGGAATGAAACTGTTTGATTCGAATACTAATTCCGGAATGATTCGGATTTCTTCGGAATGAATTTCAATCTGAAGCTTTTGTTAGGGTAACTAATTCATCTGATTTGTTCGATCTAAATGCAATGCAATATAAAGTACAAAGGTTTAATAATTTTGGATTTTTTTTCAGAAACCCAACTTTTTGGAGGGCTCGATCAGCTTTAGAAGTTTTCATAATTATAGCAATATTAGCTCTCACATTAACAGGAATTGGTTTACTAATAGGCCTCATCATCCGCGTATTATCCTCAAACTTTGAAAATTGCAATACCGAAAGTAAGTACCTGAATCGATAATTGCGAATTAATATTTGTCCATATTTAGTAGTTTTCAGATATTGTATATAATAACAGTAATACTGTATATAATAACAATAGTTTAAGCAGAAACAAACGTTTTGATTTAAGAATAAGATTTCTTGGATTTAATTAATATTTTAATTATCATGAAAGTTCTCAATGGCATTAAATAATTTAAAAATCCTGTGTATTATGTACAATTAAGTCTTTGACGTATTTATTTATTGTGCAAGTTTTTTACATCATATCTATCCCTTTCTAAATCAAATTGAATACAATTTTGCAATGCTTATTTGTCTATAGATACAACATCAGATGCTGAGAACGTATGTAAAGCACATGAATGCATTCAATCAGGTTTGACTCTTTTTTTCTAAACTGTTGCATTCAAGATTTTCCAATATCTAAATGGAGTATCATAAAATTGAAATTTACAAATTGAAATTTACTGAAAAATTGTGATAAGCAATCTGTAAATAAATATTATTTTATTTGGTAGCTTCCAAAATTCTCGAAACCATGGACACTGAAGTTGAACCTTGTGACGACTTTTATAAATTTGCCTGTGGCCAGTTTTTGAAGACAACAGTGATTCCTGATCACCAAGATTTTGTTGGCTCCTTCGGGACCGTCAAGGATAAAGTTTTTGAACAATTGAAAATCATTATCGAAAAGGAAATTCAACCGGATGAACCAAAACCATTCAAGCTTATAAAGAACTTATACAAAGCTTGTATGAATACATGTAAGTAATTCTAAAATAATTCTTGCTTCGAATGCAAATTCTTCCATTATTAAATACTTAATTTAAAAAGCTGGGCATTTACATTGAAAGCACAAAATTAAAGTAATTTTAAATTCAAAAATTCTCAACCCTCATAAAAATTTCTAAAGACATTTAATGAAATTTGTTCTTTTCAGCTTCGATCAATGCAAAAGGTTTGACTCCAGCTTTAGGGATTTTGAAAAAATTAGGTGGCTGGCCCGTCATAGAAGGATATAAGTGGCGAAGTGAAAAGTTCGAATGGATGAAAGCAGCCATCCAATTACGAAAATTAGGAATTCCAGTCGTACCTTTTTTCGATGTCAGGGTTGAACCAGATGTGGAAAACAGTGCGAGACGAATGATTGTGGTAAGTGACTACTGAATACAATATAATTATATTTTATGTTAATTACGTCAAAGATAAATTTTAATTAATTGGATATTTTTCCAGATTGACCAGCACTCAGCCAGGCCCGAGTTAGAGCTTAATATTATCTCTGATCACCCTTCCCCTTACTATTCTTCTCAAAATTTCCAATTTCAACACAGCAAACCTAATCTCAACAATACTTATACTGATGAATACAATATCAAGCTTAATTTTATGGTCGACATTGCCGTCATTTTTGGTGCTGACCCAGTAATAGCCAAAAAAGATATGAAACTTGTTCTTCAATTGCAGGCTATGCTTGACAAGGTAATTATCTACTTCTTAAGAAACTTCGGAATCCTTTCTGAAATATTTCCAATCTTAAATTTTACAATTTTTACAGCTTTTGTAATTTTCAGTTATCCGACATACGACAAGGCAGAGAAATGACCTACAGAAAAATGTATGTGGGAATGCTTTCTCACTTTTATCCTTCTATCCCCTGGAGGAATTACTTCAAAGCTCTTCTGGAACCAATCATCCAGCTTTGGAACTATGAAAGGATACTAATAAAGTCACCGATTTTCTTCGAACATTTCGAAAGACTTATAAAAGGAACCCCAAAGAGAGATCAGGCGAATTTTTTCATGTACAAAGTCGTTATACACATAATCAGATATCTCAGTGATGATATTCATAACAGACAACTGAAGTACTTTGCTGATTACATGGGCCAAATTAAATGGGAACCCAGATGGAAGAAGTGCATTAATGAAATTAATTCAACTCTACATTTGGGTGTTAGTGCCCTCTACGTTCAGAAATATTTCAACCGAGAGTCCAAGAAAACTGTAGCAGAGATGATGAACAATATTCAGCAGGAGTTCAAGAAAATCCTCAAGCAGGTGAGCTAGGAACTGTTTATAGAGAAGACTCTCTTAAACGAGTCTCCTATAATCAATCTCCCTCTGGTCTCGCAAAATCTTGATTAATTCTTACTATGCATTTCATTTTAAATTCAGGCGGAGTGGATGAACGAAAACATTAGACAGAGTGTTTTGAAAAAAGTTGATTCCATGAGAACCCACATTGCTTATCCAGATGAACTTTTTGACGATAAGAAACTTAATGAATTCTACAAATGGCTGGAAATCACTCCGGATAACTATTTTAAAGCCATGAGGAACGTGACTATTTTCAATACCGATTACTCCATCAGCCTATTGAGGAAATCCGTGAATAGTTCAGACTGGGTCACTCATGATTTTTCTACTTTAGTAAACGCCTTCTATCGTAACAAAGAAAACAGCATTGGTAAGATCCATTCTTTTTAGTGCAAAAAATTATTTTCTGTATTTAAAAGCCCTGCCTTACATTAGGAAACATAAAAATTAGAGCACATTATGATTAGATGAAATGAGTTTATATGTAAACTAAATTTTATGAAAAATAGAATTTGGGGCATATTCATGCGCCCCCTCTTTATCAATCATCTTTCTCTCCAATCTCTTTCAATCCCCACTTCCCTATCTATTTCTATATCTATCGATATTTTTCTATCCTTTTCTATCTCAATTTCAATCCACATCCACGCCTATTTCTTACATCGTTTACATTCCTTCCTATTTTTCGCCTATTCAAGTCTATTCCATCCCGTCTCGTTTTCAATCTCAACTCCCTCTTATCTCTTTTAATCCTCACTTCTCTCTCTCTCCTCACCTCCCTCTCTCTCTCTCTCCCTCTCTCTCTTCTTGTCAATTAAATTTCGCTCCAATCTCTTTTACTCCCAATTTTGAAGATTTTAATAATGATTTTTCAGCTATTCCTGCTGGAATTCTACAAAGCCCTTTCTTCAAAAACGACCGACCACGATTCTTGAATTATGGTTCGATTGGTTTCATACTTGCACATGAAATGATGCATGGTTTCAATTTACAAGGTCGTTATTATGATCGAGAAGCCAGACATAAATATAATTTAAATGCTAATTGTTTGGTTTCACAATATCAGAATTATACTGTAGAAGAAAATGAAATGAATGTAAGTGTGATTTTATAATAAAATTTGTTCAGCCCAGTGGGCAGAAAAATATGAAAGTCCTGAGAACATTCTAAAGACGTTCCTAGGAAGTTCGTGTCAGTTCAATTGGCGTTCTAAAGACGTCCCATGTTCCAAAGACAACGTTTTGAACACGTTCATATTTTTGTGCCCACTGGGTTGCTATATTAAATAACTAAATGTGATAATTGAGTGACATTTCTCTATAATTTCTGGCCGATTCAGTAAAAAACTAGACGTGAATTCCATCTCGGGTGTTCCGTGTAAATATATTTACATTTTTTTGTGCTCATTTTTTAGCACTTTGCTTCCTCATTATGATAATGTTACAAATAAATTTGCTTCCTCATAGAGGAAGCATTAACGATTTTCAAAATTAAAAATAATCATAATTTTCTTAAAATTCTATAAAATTCATTAATCATACAAGTCAATCAATTTTACAAAAATTCAATATTATGAAAAATCCTTGGACATGTTTTGAGATATTGGTGGTGACAATATACTCTACAAATTTCATTAATTTATCTACAACTGTCTTTAAGTTAATAGGGCATTATCCCTATACATTAGGGATAATGTATAGGGATACATTAGAAAATGTATCCAAAACAAAGTTTCCCCTATGAGGAAGAAAAAACAATCAATTTATCATAAATACCTGATATAGCCAAAATTTTTATTAAATTTATTTACATTCGGCTCTGTCTCTTACTCAAAATTAATTTCTCCATTTTCGTGTTTGTAGTAATCTTTATTATAGTAAAAAACTCAAGCTTTCTTTTGCGTCTGAAAAATAATAATATAGGATGAAAGTATGAAGGAAGGATTGAGGATTTTTTTAAATATTAAAAAATATATTTAATTCTTTTTCCTCGAAGCAAATAATAATCTTTATGTAACGCGGGCATGATTTACACGTTTTATCAGCCTCTTTTTAGTTCTAAAAGTGACCGTTTACACGATTGGAGGGGCGGACTGTACGATTCTGGCTTCATAATACTCCTAGGATTATTATGAAGCTATAATTGTACAGTACCACGAGCATGTAGATCTGCGTCGGTCTACTATCTTACTCAGATACTGCCACCTGTGTGCGTTCAATGCTACTACATCGTATACTGATTGACGCTCTAACCTAAATTTGATTTAACAATCTGTGACAATCGTGACTTAATTGAACACATTTTGATATAATTTCTTAAAAGATGAAAAATTGATTGCGAATTCATAAAATAAAGAAAATAAAAAATAAAAATAAATTAAAATAAATAAATCAAATCGATTCATCTCGATACAAGGAATCTTTCCTCCCTGTATATAAGCTTTGAATTTTGATTATTGGAGAAGTTTCAATTCAATATTTTTAAAAATCCGTGGGCATGTTTTGAGATATTGATTTGCCAAATAAGCTCTACCAATTTTATCAATTTATCTACAACTGTCTTTAATAGTGGAATTGTGAATTATATAAAAAATATTTATTTTCAGGTTAACGGCCTTGCCACTCTAAAGGAAAACACGGCAGATAACGAAGGAGTAAAAATATCGTATCTCGCCTACCAAGAGTGGGTAAAACGAAATGGTCCCGAACCCAAGTTGCCTGGACTAGTTTATACACCATCTCAGCTTTTCTGGATCAGTACAGCTCAAAAGTGGTGCGAGAAACTTAAGCCAGAATATCTGAGAAAATGGATATTGTACGATACTCACAGTCCACATGAGTTCAGAATCACGGGTTCTTTGTCCAATTCATTAGAATTTGCGAAAGACTTTAAATGTCCTGTGGGTTCTAATATGAATCCAAATAAAACGAAATGTTCTTTAATATAACTTTTTTTTTATAAAAAGGTTTTTTGTTTTGTACATGGATAGAAAGCTATGGTTGGATCAACCCCATATATATTGAAAAATATGGGGCAATCATATCTATAATGGTTGCTCAATGCTGCAGCCATAGTTTGGTCAGCGCAACCATTCAATTGCTTAGCTTATCTATTTTATGGTTGCCCCATATCTTTCAACATATATGGTTGGTTCAACCATAGCATTTCTATCCGTCTAAGGATACTTTTGACTGCTTTTGACAGCACAATAATTGTATAAGGACTTTTAAAAAAATCTAAACCACGTTAGATGACTATCTATCTCACAGATAGAGAATCCTTTAGAATTTAAATTGCAGTTTTTAAAAATTTTTATATAGTTTAGTATTATAATTCAATACTAGGATCAGAGAGAACAGCGTTTAAAAATAGTTTTTGTTTTATACGTGTCTATTAATTTTTTGTGTGGACAAAGAATTAAAAGTTGATGATATCAAATAAGTCCATGAGTGTTTTATAGTAATTTCTCCACGTTCTCATATTATACACTCGGCCGCGACAGCGATGACTCACTGACCATTATTGACATCTTCCCGCAGTGTCATAAAGGTAAATTTTGTCGTCCTGGGCAAAAGCAGATCATTGCGCCCTTCATATATATACTCCCACCTAAAAGAAAAATCTTCACGCTAAAAAAATCAGAATTAATTTGAAATTACACTGATAGATTTTCTTGATCAATAAATGGTAAACTAGCTGTAAAGTTATATCAACTTTTGTGCTCATTTAATGAGCACTTTGCTTCCTGTAAGCAAATATGATTTGCTTCCTCATAGAGGAAGCAATAAGAAGTTAATATATTTAACTTTATTTTTTTTTCTTTATTTTAGAT
>UCOH01006534.1:15951-38520 GCA_900474275.1 Synergus japonicus
GTCTTGAATAAATTGATTCTTTTGTTAATTAAATAATCGTTGTTGTTCATAACCTGTTTTCCAATACTCTTCCAGCATTGTTTATTCTTCCCCCTCTCCCTAAATTCTTCAAATGTACCTCTCTTCCCCTACTCTTCCAACCACCCCCTCTGCCCCTCCAAGGCCACCCTTCTCCTTGTCACCATACTCTCCAAATTGTCCCTTCTCCTTCTCTTCCTAGATTAACATTTTCCTTTTTTTTTTCTTCCCTACTCTTCCAACCACCCCCTCTGCCCCTCCAAGTCCACCCTTCTCCTTGTCACCATACTCTCCTTCTCTTTCTAGATTAACATTTTCCTTTTTTTTTCTTTTTTTTTTTCTTTTTTATTTTTCAATCTGATAGTATTATAAAAAAATAAAAGATTATTAAAAACATATCAATATATTAAATTATTAAAAAATCATTTATTTATTTATTTTTAAACTTTCTCAATTAAATGCATTAATCATACAGATCAATCGATTCGTCTCGACATAAAGAATATTTATTTTCCTTACGTCAACTCAAAATTTCGATTATTTTAAAATATAGAGTGAAAAAATAACTTTCAAAATTATAAATAAACATAACTTCCTTATTTTTAATGAAATGCATTAATCATATAGGTCAATCGATTCGTCTCGATGAAAGGAATCTTCATTTTCCTTACACCAGCTTTAAATTTTCAATATTTGAATAGTTATAGTGGAAATATGAATTTTACGAAAATTATAAAAGTACATAAAAATTTTAAACTTAAATATTTTGTGAAACCCTTATAAGAAATTCAATTAGGTATAAAGTGGAATAACTATGCAAAATTTCATCAATTTATCTCTACGCGTTTTCAAGAAATTGCTGGATCGTGACACACATACACACACATACATACACATACATACATCCGGACATCTTTTCAGATCATCATATTAGATATATTGCCCTTGAAATATGTTCAAAAAAACCTTTTTTAGGAAACTGGATTTTGTCACCACTACATCTGTTCAAATTCGTGGAAATATCTTAAAATACCCAGAAACTTCTTGAAATTCTTTACAATTCTACGATAACATTTAAAAATCCATTTAAAGTATTATAAATCTTGTCAGATTCTATAAAATTTTTAAAAATTCCAAAAAATCTTTTAAAAATCAGAAAACTTTTTTGAAATCCCTTTAAATTCCCTAGTTCTTAAAAATCTTTCAAAATTTCGCGAAATATCCGGAAACGCTTTATTTAAAATGCTGCGAAATCTTTTAAAAATCCTTTTAAAATTCCGCTCTAAAAAGGTGATATAACGAAACCTACTCTCTAAATTTGAATCAGCGAAATTCGGCTAGTTCAGATTAAGAGAGCGATTAACTTTTGAATGACTTGAAGTTATAAGAAGTAAAAAAAAATAATCGCATGTTGATTGGGTAATCCTATTCTAAAAATATAATAAAAAGAAGATAATGTAGAAAAACGTCAATTTTTCGATAAAATACAAAAAATTCTTGGTCCTAATGAAATTTACTGGTTTTTTCAGGTTTTTCCCGGTGTCCGGGTCCGCTAAACACCCTGGAAATATGTATTTTCACTGATTAAAGGAAGATTGGCTTTCCTGTCATATAAAAGTTCTTTGAGGCGATATGAAGTAAATGACTATTTATTGGAGAGATAATTTTGGACCTCGATTTATCAACACTCCTGACCGAAGAGAGATGAGTCAGCACGAAGATTCAAGAAGGAGGAGTAGGTTGTACAATGTACAGGACATCCACACTGTCTACGCCCACAGTTATCACGTTTACTCAAAGAACCGGGTTTCTTCATCGGGTTTGCCTAGAGGGAACTTATTGTAGCTTCTTACTACCGCTTATTTGCCTCGACTAGTTTTAAGTAACAATTTTTGCTATGGGAATTGACCCGCTACCCTTCAAAAGCCTACACTTGAAATTTTCAGATAAGGTAATTGAAGTTACTATACGATAATCGAAACCTTGAGTAGAGAGGGAGGGGTAATTTTATTAGGTGCCCCCCCCCAAAAAAAAAGTCTGGATCCGCCCCTGAACGTTTTTGACTCTAAATCTCTAAAATCGCAATTTGAGGTGTTTCCGTAGAATCGATTGTACGACTTTATGAATTGACGTTTAAAGTTGCAGTTTAAAGGCCATCGTACGCCAAGTGACTCATTTCAGGTCACTCGAGAAGGTGAAGCGTGTGCCAACTGTGCTTTCGAAACTCGAGAGCTGTGTTAGTTTTCAAGAGATTAATGACCTCATTCGCAAATCTTGCAAATTTCATTTCATCATTGAAAATTAAAAAGAAAATATATAATCCTTTTCTTCAAAAAAATAAAATATATGTTGACTCAGATATGATTACCATAAGAGGAATGCGAAGAATGCAAAGAAGACTCCGTTAATAAATGGGTGTACTTAAGAACAAGTGATCTAATTCTCTGCACCTACGACCTGACACGTGCGAGTCTTCAGTTCAAAGAGGCTACAAATCTTTGAATCTTCAAAGACAGTTTCTTCAGTTTTACTCTTTAAAACTCACTCTGTATACTCCTCCATTTCTTTTAAGGTTTTGAGAAAAATATGTTCTTAATTTTTTAGAAATTCCATCCTCTATTCTGAAATCGAGAAGACACAATTAAATGAAATTTGTTTGTATGATGGAATGTCAATACTTATCAATGATCGTTATATTGAAAATAAGGCCAGCATATTGTTCACCGAGGACTTGCGAAAGTTTTTGACTGTAGCTCTTGATTATAAATTCAGGATTAATTTTTTAAAAAATATGTAGGAAAGATGCAGCTATTTAGATGAAAAATTAATATCTTATCAAACGATGTGTTAACAAGATAACGGTTGATAAGTTTCTTAGATAGAAATGTAGTGAAAAGTACTGCAGAAGCTGAACATTTGTCTGTTGCTATTCATTCGAATCGATAACGGGAGAACAAGTACGTCTCGACGGTTTTGAGGGCAAGTTTTTATAAAACGATTGGAGGCAATTAAAATCCGTTCAACGATGAATCAAGCCTTGCCTAGCAAAGAGTTTTTACCTTCTACCAAGTACAAATTGTTAGCAATTTTCTCAGATACCGATAAAATAAATTTCAGGATTGTTTCAGCACTCAGTTTTTCCAATTTCTGATTATAAGAAAATACGTTATATATTAAATAAGAAGAAATTTTGTAAGAAAAAGTGGGACACTGAGTGAGCTGATTCTGTTGTTTAATGATGCAAAAGAATTTTTATATTACCTCGTTCTGTTTTCTACGGTTAGTTTACTTAAGCATACTTATTTTATTCTAGCGAAAGGATGTGTTCTAAATAATAATGGAAACTAAATTCTCTCCACCGAAATATCTAGAGTCACTTTCACTATTAGTTGATGCGATATTTGGATATTTCTAGAGTGCAATTAGAGTGATATTATTCAATGAAGCAAGTTTCTCTCTGTGCAAATCTAGTACGCCTGGTATAAATGGAACTGAGACAAGAATAAACATCAGTTGCAAATAGAAAAGGAGACTATGCAAAGCTGCCATTATTTCTAAGTGCATCTGAAGCATTAAGCGACCGTGAGAGGAAAAGGTGTACCTCGATCTTGAACTCAACGAACCAAAGTGACAGTTACCTGGCGATTATTATGAAGTCACGGTCAGCTCGCGATGCGGAACAGCGGAAGAGAGCGATACCTTCACTTGGCAAGCTTTCCTTGTTAACCTCGTCATCAGTTGTACTATATACTTCTATAAATCAGGGTGGCCACAAGATTCAATTTTTCAATTTCTCTGACTTTCAGACAAATTTCTCTGACAGAAAATTATTAAAAATTAGTATAAATTTTCACTAATTGATTTAAAATTCCTCAAAATCATTTAAAATCCTTTCAATTCCTAAAAAATCTCTTGAAATATTTCAAAATTCCACGAGGAACTTTGATATCTCTTACAATGCGTTAAAATCTCTGAAAATTATTGGAAACTTATTAAAATTCTTAAAATTTGCTGAAATCTTTTGAAATTCCTAGAAACATCTTTAAATTCCTTAAAATTTCACTATAATTTTTAAAAATATATTAAAATTCCATGAAATCTTTTACAGTTTCATAATTCTTTAAAATTCAATAAGGAACTTTGCATAAAAATTCTTAGAAACAAAAATCTCAAAGAATCTTTCAAAAATAAAATATAATTTTTGAAATTTGTTTTAATTCCACGATAAATATTTCATAACTTTAAAAGCATTTTAACAATGTTAAATTTCTTTAAATTTTTACAAGTTTCTTAAAATTCTTTATAATTTCACGAAAAACTTTAAAATCCCTAAGAATACGTAAAAAAAAAAACTTAAATTTTTGAAAAAATTTTAAATTTCATAAAATTCCTGAAAATCTTTAAAATTATAAAAATCTCGTGAAATCCTTTAAAATCCAGAGAATTTTTCAAAATTTACAAAGACATTCTACCAAGCGTGAAAAATAGTACTATACCAGAACCAGGTCTGTTTGCAAGTATAGCATAAAAAGTATATATCATCCTCCACCTGCCAATTTTAAAAATTACTTAATCGCAATCTTGTTCCCTGAAGCTTGACGAAGTTTCATTTTTACGCTGCCACTCTGTATTTATTTTCATACTATGACAATCAATAAATGAGTTATAAACTGTTTCATCTCAAGGCTTAGATTAAAGCTGACGTAAATAAACTCCCAATATCATCGCATTTGCGTATTCGAGTGACTTTTGCTGGCTATAATGTCAGTAACAGGACGTTATTATTTAAGAGTTAAAAAACGCGATAAAAGACTTTAACGGTACACCAGACAACTGACCCGCTCATGACTTCAGTGCGCGTATTACAGTACTCGGAAGTTGTAACCGGCTGCTAGACATTCAACTCAGGCGATTCGTCACTTGCCGACGTCGACTCGTCTCGCAATGTATGTTGTCATTTCGCGTGACCAGCATCTATAAGTAAATTAAAATAATTTATGGTGGTCTGGAAGCTTTTTATAATATTTTAAGTATCATTCTCATTCAGAAGCTCGAAAATATTAACATTGAAAAGGTCGTTTAAAGATATTTCAAGTTTTTTTTTTTTTTTCAAAATCGCTTCAGTAAAGTAATCTTTTATTAACATTGATACTTTTAATAAATAGGTCGGTCTAGTATGTAGTTAAGGGGTTATTCTACTTTATAAGCTAAAAAAAAGCTATTTTTGAACACTTTTTTCGAGTATGTCATGAAAGATATGGATATAAATATTTTTCGGTATGATAAGCCGTACGTAGGGTTCTTAAAATCAAAGAGGCAATCTCATGAACTTCCACAAAATCTTTCAGAAATTATAAAAAATCTCTCGAGTTCTCTTAAAATTCCTCGAAGTTTCATGAAAACATTTAAAATCCCTTAAGATTCTTTATAAAGTTCTTAAAAATGTTTAAGTTTTATGAATTCCTTTAAAATTCCGCGAAATATCCGGAAATTCTTTAAAATGCTCATCTTAAAATCAGATTAAGGAAGGGATTAACTTTTGTATGACTTGAAGTTATAAGAAGTAAAAAAAAGTAATCGCGTGTTGTTCTGCTAATAAAATAAAAAGAAGATAAAGTAGAAAAACGTCGATTTTTAAATAAAATACAGAAAAATCCTGGTCCTAAATGAAATTCCCGAGAGAGGGGTTGATAACTCGTGAAATCAGGTGTACACTTGCACTGAAATCTTCTGAATTCTCCTGAAATATCTGAAGTCACTTCTTGTCATGTGAATTCACTCGAAGTCACGTGAATTTATTTGAAATCACGTGAATTAATTTGAATTTTCTTGAAATCTCCTAAAGTCAGTGAAATCTTCTGAAGTCATTGAAATATCCTGAAATATCTTGAAGTCAGAAGTAGGTGTACACCAGCTTGGCCGAGTTGTCAACCCCTCGTTCCCGAGTTTTTCCCGGTCAAATAAAATTCCCGGGTTTTTCACGGTTTCCCGCTCTCCGCACAAAGGGTGCCGGTGTAAATGAGTAATCATAAGTTTAGTCTTGATCAATATTTGATAGAAGAAAGGTGTGCCTTCCGAAGTACTCTTTTAATAAAGAAAGCACAAGTTCATTTATAGTATAACCTTTGTTTCATTTCCATAGCCTAATTTCCAATACACCCTAGTTATAAAAAAAAAGTTGTCACAATTTGGATGTTCCTCAAAGTTATTAATAACGTTTTAAAAAATAATTGTTTATATTCTAAAGTCTATAATGTTTAGGAACTGTTAACCGACACACCTGAGCAATTTCAATTCGTTAAGCGAGTTCAGATCGCTGTCAATTAATTTGATGACGACAGCTTGTGCACACGTTACGGAAGTGCACACTTAACCTGAATACGCAGCTTCCGGGTACGATGATCAGCTGGACTTTAATGAACGTTGGTAGAATTGACTAACCAACCTAAATCCTGAATGGTCAGCCGATGATAGCCCAGCCAGGGTAAATCCTGCCATGGCGTCACAGGGGCGCGTTGTGGTATTGATCGAATAGCGGCGTCGCGACGCCTGCGAGGAAAACGAACTTAATGTGTACCTAGTCCTTGAGAATAAAAAATACAAAGGGGGACTCGATTTACTAATTGGAAGAAGCTTTCTCAAACTTTGTCAACTCTAATTTCACATAAAACTGGTATAATGTTTCCCTAATTTAATTAAATTATCATTTGATATAATTTTAGAAAAATTACTAAGGAGAGTTTTAACTCAAATCTGACGCAAGCTACTGATAGTTCTAGTTTTGATCTCATGATATTTGTACTCGATTTTGTCTTCTTGAAAGGATAAGATGAAGTATCTCTATTTCTTAAGATTTTCTGCAGCTCATAAGGGCAGAATATAAATGGTCTTTTTTTTGGATGCAGCTAACGAAGAAGAGCTTGAAATTCAATGTGACAAGGGTGTACCACAAGTTGGTCATGGTGGACAAAAAACTTGCAACAGGTAGTCAGTCACATATCGTAGTGGTATACGAACCAGTCTAACTTCTTGTCATGACCTGAAAATATAGACTTTCAACCCCAAGAATATTGTATTTATTTTTGAAACCACTTTTTTTTTAATTTAAAAATTCTAATGACGGATGTTCGTAGTACTCAAAAAGACGAACAATTTTTCTTATTGACTTTTTTGGATAAAAAAAAATTGAGACTTATAATATTTTGAAAATCAAGAAAAATGAAATAAAACTTGAATTAGAAGCCAAACAACGCATGATATGAAAAAAAGTCTAAAGATGAAAAATGTTTCTTTTTGAACACGCTATAGGATAGGCATAATAACTTTTTGAATTTCCTTAAAAAATCGAAAATTCAAATTTTGAGCCAAATAACGCGAGATACAGAGAAAATGATAAGAAACATAATTATTGGCCTTAAAAAGATCTACAAGTTCCCCTTGAACCATTTTTCAACAGGATGAGTAGTTTTCGTTTTAATCATGAAAAATATTGTTAAACAAAGCCGAGCGCGAAGCGCGAGTGCCCTGATGAGAATGTGCTCCTTAAGGACGATAGAACCTTAAGTAAATTAGCTTTCGTTTGCATTCCATTCCATTTTGTAGTAATTTAAAAACAAATAGGTGCAAACGACGCAACGCTCGCAAGCGCCCGAAGGGCGCAACGAAGCGCGCAACACGGAGCGCGACATGTGTATGAGAATGTGAGGCTCGCGTAAGCGGGCAGATTTTTTTTAGTAGGAATTGAAGCGACATCTGGAGAAACTTGGAAAACGCCTCGGCAATTAGGCAACACAGGTAAATAAAAAAAAAAATTATTGCTTCATAAGTTTTCCATTACACAGTTTGAAAAGTTAATTTCAGAGCACGATATTTAAAAAAAATGCAAATAAATATAATCAGCTAACACATGTCAGTCCTTATAGAGTTTCCTTTTATGATTTTAGGTCAGCAGTACATTATGATGTAAATCAAGCGTTCGCCTTGATCAAATAACCTGAAGTGTGCTAAACGTAACTTCCGGCAAGTGTAATTCTACTTTTGTAGCAATCAATGACTCTATTTAGGGAGAATCATCAGGCTTACTCGAGCATAAACTGAAGTGTGCGAGAATGTTTTTATATCAAGGTCATATCTTTTTAATTAAGAACAATACACAAAATTCAGCAAATAAATCTCTATAATTAGAAATTTCCAAATATTTATCCTGCTTCAAAAAATGTTAATTCCTTTTAAAGTATGTAACAAAATTCTTATACAGAATATAACGAATATGAGGGACAAAATCTGAAGAGAGTGACCGAGTGACCTAACCTACTTTTCACAAAAGTAAACTCATTTCCCTCGTTTTTGATAGAAATGAAAGATCAACCCTACTGCAATGTTTACACACTAAAAGTGTGTTTGAAAACTAGCCCAGAAAAAGGAAAGGCATTTAGCAAACATGGAGAAAGAATCATGTTTCATTAATATTTGAATTTCTCGTTTAAGATAAGTTATTTTAAATAATTCTCAACCTTAGACAATCAAGTTCACATTTTTCATAAAAATGAAGAAAGTAGTTTGAAGATAACGGAGAAATTCTTCGACTACTACAGTTTATTGACCTTAGGAATTCTAGTTGGAACTTCGTGCTCAACTTAGTGCTCATCTTCGTAGGTTTATTTTGAGCTGTGGTTCGAAATGCACCAAAAACAAAAAAGTCCAGTCTGCTGGATGCATAACTAGGCCTCTTCATGCTACTTGAAACCTCAATTATTGTGTCGACTCGATTTAAGATTCAAAAATTTAAATAAAATAAATAAATAAAAAGAACAAAAAGGTGTTTCTCTTTTTTCGGATTGGCTCACCTTTTGTGACTTAGGCTGCTAATTTTCAGCACCCTGAAACAAAAAAAAAAGATGAAATATTACAAGATGAACTAAAATTAATAAAACTTTATATAAAAAGCAGAATTAAGATAATTATAATACTTTGCTAAACGGCAATTTCGTTTCTTATAATTAAGCCTCTGAAACCATAGACGGATAAATTATAGAGATAAAATTTATTCAGAGGGGAGGATGACAGCTCGATAGCCTTTCATATTCTTGTTTTTCGTCGAATCGTGTGGGAGGTAAATATAATTGAACGCGGTCTGACTCTCAGGAAAATAATTACGCAAGACTTACGCAGACCCTCGGCCGATTCACGCAATGGGAACTAAAATTTTATGTATGCAGCGGAAATCGAGGCGTGCCCAATTGCATATAATTCATTCATTGTTTCCGTTAACCAAAAGTGCAAGGGATTTGCGACACGCAACTACAAATACACCTAAAAGGGTTCCCTTATTTTTACATTTTTGCACAAATGGGAGCTGGTTAAATCGAGTTTTTCAGCTTATCAATACTATAAAGTAATTGTTTGTTTTATGAAATAACAACATCTTTTTTTATCAAATAATAACATTTTTTGCAATATTCACTTGATACCACTGCGCAAGTCATGGCACTCGGCATCTGTTTGGTTGCTATTGGCGCGCAATTTAAAATGCTAAAAAATATTATTTTATTTGTAATACGTATGCGCAATCGATGTAACTATAGAGAGAAGGAATTTGTTCGTCTTTATTTAGATTTGTTCATCTTTGCGGGTCGCGTCCCATGGATCTGGAATGCGTTGCGTTTTTGCGCAAAACCACGAGAGTGAGAGAGATAGTAGCATTACTGCGTCTCTCTCACTTTCATGGTATTACGCAAAAACGCAACGCATTTCGGAATCATGGGACGCCAGCCTGAGAATACTGCTTTGGGAGAGTCGAGTAGTAAAAAAGGCATGGCATGGAAATCTCGAATCGAACTCGAAAAATATTGAATTGAAGACAGCCATGTTGGATAATGAATTAGCATTGACATTAAATGTAGAAAAGAACACAGAAAGGCAAGTAGTGCGAAGATGGCCGCGATGCCGCCGTTAGTAGCACTAGTCTTTTTAAAATCAGCCTATAAAAATTCAATAAACATTGCAAGTCGTCATTCGTCATTAAACAGTGACATTCAGATTTTGAAACATAAGAGACTAACTTTTATAAACTAATAATCTTTATTAGTTGTAGACTCCAGTTTGCTTTCATTATGTACTGATTTTAATTTTTCAATTAATTTTGCCAATGGATGCTTTTCAGAGAAAGGAATAAATTGCAGGATGTCGATGTTCCTGATGCACTTGCCAAGAGAGTGCGTTTAACATCTGTGAAACTTGACCCTTCTCCAAGACAAGAAAACCTTGGTTCCTCAGCTTCTTTACAACAGCTGCAAAAGATTTCACGGATAAGGGTAATCACGATTTCGTCCCTATATTAGGAACTTCGTGCAGGTATAATTTACTGGGAAATTGATTTTCACGCTCTTCTTATGCCACCATCTGTAAAAATATATTGCTATTTAAACTAAAAACTCGAATAAGATCATTCGAACTTGGCAAGGAAGGAAAGACATTTCATATCAATATTTTTTGGAACTAATGAACTTGTTGCAAGCTTAACGTATAAAACGCTAGATAGAGTCACAAATTTTGAAGCAGTAATTTGAGTGGTGTTCCCCTCCCGGATAAACTGGACAGTTTAATCTATCAGGTTGTCCACAACTTGATATCAGCCTCAGAGGCAGATGACTAGACAGGCAACAGGCAACGAAAATGCTCGTGACCAATCGTCTATTAGCTTATTTGGAAGTTGTTGGTGATTGTCTACGACGAACAATGTCCATTTGTCTATCAATTGTATTGATCAAATCGATGCAAAACTGGTTCCTGAACGTGTCAGGCTATGTTTTAACCGAGCTAGCGCATTCCAGGGTAGGATCTCGCTACCTGCCTCGACGATCGTTTATTCTTTTCCCCTTGAGGTTTTGAATTCATAGATATTGTAACTCACGCTTCATCGATTCAATCGCGTTGGAGTTCCCGACTCCAAAGAAAAAGTTAATAGAGATAAAGAGGGAGGTATAATAACACGGAATAAAAGGTCATTTAGAGGTAGGTTTCTGATGAGAAACCGCAAACTTTTGCAACAACTATTGTTGCTCCTGATGTCCTGATATCTAAATATATTCGACATGCTTTCAAGGTAGAAAACTATAAGAATGAACAATCGAAAATGTGGACTTGATTCTCACGCTAAAATCAATATACACTACACCTGCATTATCTAATAAAGAAAGGTGCGTGACGAAAAATGTCGGGTCCCCCAGTATATGAAGTTTGTGGCTATAGGTACACCCAGACTTGTGTTCCTCTAGTAAGTATGTTTTATCGATCTTGCCCTCGACGTACCATTGACGAACAGTGACCCTCAAAAACACACGTGCCGTTCGACTACCCCATGGAACCTACGCGTGAGCTAGTCTAAAAGCAAATGTCATGTTAATCAGTCAAAAATAATCTGATGAAGAATATTCACGATCAAATTTATATTTAAAATCATCTTTTTTTTTAAATTCTCAATAAAGTAATTAACAATTTTTTGCGTATAACGCTACTGAGTAATGCAGTTTTGTAAGTCAATGTGATTGGCGTTTGGAAGCTAATTTTGATTTGAAACGAGGAAATAAAATGAAATGATTCATCTGTAGTATATCGCATAACTGCTGCAGAACTCTCAAAGTCCCGTTAACAAGCTAACACAAAAGAAAGGTTTCTATACACGCACAGCTATATATATATATATATATATATATATTATTTCATAATGATTAGTGTGAACAAGAGCTTGGGAAAATCTTCCGATGAATAAATGAGAGCAAAGAACAATAGTTCTTTCAGGTTAGTATTATATTGCGTGATTACTACAATGACCAAGTTTATGACTCTAAATAACGCCCCACTGCATTGTGAAATACTTTTCAAGAGCATATAAAACTAGGAACGGCCTCTTTTTAGGTTTTGAATTTTTTTCACTTTTTCTACAACATTTTGTCTTTCACTTGATAGAAATATTATAATTTTATCAATCTTTACACGCTTATATAAATGGCCTTGGCACCGAACAGCTTTATAGCCCCACCTTTCATTATCAGATATTAGTTATGGATCGGAGATTGCATTTCGATAGCCTCATAAACCGAACCGATAATCGTATTATAATTATCGAGTAACACTGCGATGTTCTCTTGTTATTTGCAACATGAGGTTTTTGGAGGTAAGCACCGATCCTGCTTACTTATCAACTTATAAGATATCGGCTGTCACACACTAAGGACTGCTTACATCCAAGAAACCGTGTAAAACTCGAGTTACAATAACTATATTTCTACACGGAGAAACTTTTTATTGTAGAATGTAGTATTATAATATTAATTTTTATTAAGTAAATAGGAAAGTGAGGATATGTCAGTTTTTTAGAATTTATTATTATGTGACTTTACTATTGCTTTTAGTAAATTTAAGATTCTTTTCTATAGGAATAAACGAAACATTCACTATTATTTTCTCCAATATTATTAGTAACTGACATATATATAATTTATAAAAATAATTTTATATTAATATACTATATATTTAAATATATATTTATAAAAAAGTTTTCCTTATGTTTTATAAATTAAATAATTACCAATAAGAGAAAAGCGTTACTAATCAAAAGTATCATCTTTTTAGAACAGGAAAATTAATTCAAGACAATTACTCAAATGCTTTTAAAGAGGTTGAATTATACTTTTAATAAACTTGTTTCAATGGGCTTATTAATAGGTAATTACAGTAATCTAGAATTAATTAAGTGCGATAAACGGCTAGTTGATTGTTACTTCAAGCGTTTAATCTACCACTTTCTTTTTGTTCCTACTTTTTAGAGTGAAAATCAGAACCTTTAGGGGATTTCCGAGGAAGTAATATGTTTTCAAAATAAAGATCACATTAGGATGACAGTAAAGCTTTATAATCGCAGATGAAAGAGAGAATTGTCTTTAACTTAATGGATTCCTAATTACAGGGCATTAATGACGTTAAGATTTAGCAGATCTGATGAAATAAGAAGACTATAATAAACGAGGGTAAAAGATTGCTGAACTCAAGAAAGAAATCGTACCCTGGGGAAATTAAAAAATATTTTCTCCTTTATCGGTTACAGTCATTGGCCTTTCTTAAACTGGGAGCATTGTGACGGGATCAATAAATAAGCACGTGAAATTCTATTTCCACACCATCCTAGAAAAGGTCATCTATTTATTAAAGTCTGGGCCGTTCACCATTAGCATCGACTTCGACTTCCATTCATTAAAAGCATTAAAATGTCTACTCCACTAACGATGAGTCGATAGGATGAGTCATGATAGAACCGATAACGATAATTAAATGCGTTTTGCGCGTGAAAATAAAACGATTAGTTGCACTGACTGATGAATGGATCTCTTCAGATTTCGAAAGTGAAAATTAATCGACTACGAATGATAAAAAATGGTATTAGGCTTAAATTGTTGATTGAATAAAAGGATTGAAATTAGGGTCTCGATAAATAAATTAGAAATAATTTATTGAACTACTAATTGGCGTATTATTTTTGAAATCTTCGAAGTTTAGATTGAAACATAGAGAAACCATTTACACACGATTATCACAGTTGGCGCAGATCCAGAAACCAAGGTTTTGTATTAGACGAAAATAATTCAAACGACTCACTGCTACTTCGTAAGTTTGGTCCACCGAGTAAATTCAATTAACCATTTGCAAAGGAAGATAGGCTAAAGTGCAATGATAAAACGCTTACTTCAGCGAATAACTTTCAAGCATCATGCTTTGGGTATTCATTTCGCTCGCTTTTCGTTATAATTGTTCATGAAACGAAACTTTTAAAAGGCTGCACTTCTCATAATAAAAACAGACGAAGATTTCGTTCATTTTCAATATTTAAAGGTCAACTTTTCTCCGTGGATAATTTTTTTTAAAAACTCACTAGGTATAGTGTAGCTAAAAGTAGAAGGGAAAAATGTGGGTCAGGCGCGTTCCGTCAATCGAGTAACGTTATTTATAGTTATCACGTGCGTTAACTCTCGAGTAGGATACTTATAAAAAGTACTTTGAGTACTTAAAAAAAAGATAACAGTTTTTCTGTGACTAATTTAAAGAATGACCTTTTAGTGAGTAATTACTAAAAAAGTGTTGATAGTGTTGTAGCCTAATTAAATTAATTCAGAATAAAATATCACGGTATTGAACTGATACAGAAGTTGAACACGTCCAAAAGAATTTATTTAATTCATTCAGTTTGCGTCATCACGCTGACATCATGTGACAATTAAATTCAAACCCGAGCTCTTCACCGGATGCTACACATGACTATTAACCGAGACTCTTTTGTGCATAGTGCACATCCAATAATTTTTGTTTCAAAAAGGGTTACTTTTTTTAAACAAAAATTATCAACATTCTAATCGCAAGTTTATGTACGTATAGAAAAAAAGCAAAAAAAGATTGCTTTGCAATTTATGTTCGCGATAGTCTGACATAGGATAAACTGATTACGATGCTATTCAGGTCTCTATCTGATAAAACTCTACTGAAAATATATTCCTATAGATAATAATTGACGTTATTTCTTGTGTTATTGGTCAATTTTGATAATATTTTTTAAAATGTTCATGTTTCATGCTAAAAACATTTTCTCTAGCCTTGCTGGGAAATGCCCCTTGAACTTAGGTTCTAATGCATTTAGTCTTACCTCATCAGTTCTATTCTGTACCTAATTAGCGGAATAACTAAATTAAACCTCGCTCTGACTAATATATAATAAATAATTATAATAGTAATTATGTTATTGTTAATATTACTTTGGCCCCGTTAGAAATCTATGCAAGAAAATATTTTAGTTAACTATGTATTTTTCATTTTTAAAGCTTAAGAATGGAAATAGTGCAAAGAAAAAGACAATTATAAGTCGGGAAAGTATCGGTACCTTGCCTGACTAACATAAATATAAGGTGAATGCACCAAGTAAAAACAACAAACACATCGTACGTATTCATGTATCGTCCCTTCTACGCAGGTAACCGCTAAGTAAGAGCTGTGGTTTATGCAATTCTACAAAGGCGTATCCGCAAAAGGTTCTTTAGCCTCGAGAGTCACGTGGGGATTCATGGATCAGGGATCACAGAACACTGATCCACAATTCTAATCTTCATCAAAGAAACTAGAAAATTATTAATCCAGGCTTCAAACTATGTAACTGCTCTCAAAAAGGTATAATTCTAAAAGGATCATTTTTATAACTTTACACGGAGAAACTTTTCATTGTAGAATGTGTACTGTAATATTCATTTTTACTAAAGTCAATAGGAAAGTGAAGATATGTCAGTATTTTAGAAATTACTATTTTGAATATTAAACTGTAAAGTTACTAATAATATTGGAGAAAATAATAGTGAATGTTTCATATTTATTCCTAGAAAAGAATGTTAAATTAAATTTACAAAAGGCACACATCTCCTTGTACAAGCGGAATTACCAGAGAGTCTTTAGGAGATAGTGCAACAACCATATTTATAATTTTTCCTATCGAAAATAGGTAATTTCACCTTCATAATAAAAAATTCACAGCATTCGTAAATTCTGTTATAGTTCATATTAGATTTTGTGAAATATATTTCTACAATGAGAATTATAAAACAATTATGTACGTGTATACACTATAAAAATCATAAACATATCATCTAAATATAAACTGTCAATACACGTTTTGAATACTAAACTAATACAAATTAACCTAAAAACGTACAACGCACACATTCATAAACGCACCGTAGTAACATGACACTTGAAATATATCAACTCCATCATATTTATATACTGTCAGAACTTTTACGACTTTTTCTAAACTATTTATCCATTTATATTAAATTTAAGCTACCAATCTTTGTAATTATAGTTTTACTTTTTATTTATATAACTGTCACTCTCAATGGTAATTTGTAAAGTCGTAATATATTTAAAACTAGTACAGAAACAGTATTTCCTCCCATTGCTATGGCAAATATAATTATTTTTCTTACTATATCTTCGCTTTCTTATTGACTTTAATAAAAATCAATATTATAATAATACATTCTACAATGAAAAGTTTCTCCGTATATTGGATTCTATCTCAAAAGCCGAGTATTTATTGAAGTTAGAAAATTGTCTTGAAAAATTCGAAAATGAGTAAGAAGTGAGTAAGTGAAATTAGACAGCACTTTTCTAATTATAAAACAATATGCCCGTTTAAATTATTTCCTTGAAAAAGAAGTCAATTAAGGAAGAAACTGAATCACTTGAAAGCAGATAGATATGTGTAGAGTAATTAGCGATTGTCAGTTACAATGAAGCGGCCTCTCTAACAAGAGACTTGATTAAATTCTAAATTTCGAGAGGTAGAGATAAGAACCGCCTACGATAGACTCACGTCGTTAAGTACATTCAGGTACGCACACAAGCGATTTTTACTTATCTACTCGTTATGTTACATAATCTCGCGCAAGAAACTCTCATAAAGAGAAAAAAATGCATTTGTGTACGTAGTACAATTACACGTACTTTTGCAAACGTAAATGCATAGGTACGTCATGCTAAATATGGAATAGACTTACACGATTACAAACCAACTATTTTCAGTGTTATCCAAATAATTACCGTTCATTGCGTTTGCAGTTATAAAGCTACGCGAACTCTCGTCCTCTGATGGCCTTTTAAGATCTGTCAACGAATGTGGGCAGGATTGCGAACGTAATATACCTTTAGTATTTCACGTAGTTTTTTATATGTAATTACGCACGTAATTTACGTTAAAACCGCCAAATTCATAGAAAGCGGGGGTTTTTCTACGTATAATACGTCATTTACATACTATGTAACTTACGTATAATAGGCAATTTACATACTATGTATGGAAGAAGAAATCGTAGAACATACAAATATAAATTTCAAGTCTTTTTCTGTTATTCAAGATGACCACAAGATCAAATTTTTTAATTGTCCTGACTTTCAGACAAATTTCCTTGACAAAAAGGTATTAAAAATACGTATAAATTTGTAATATTCAAATTTTTTAAAAATTTCGTACAATACCACTTTAAATCTTTTTAAAAAAATGACTTCACCGCATTTAACATTCGTAAAAATATCTCGAATTTACAACAACTTTTGAAAAGATCGCTTAAAATTCATTGAAATTTCTTGTAATTCTTACAAAATTCTTAAATTCCACCTAAGATGCCACAAAATCTTGTGAAATCCTTTTAAATTTCTCAAGGAACTTTAAAAATCCTTAAAATTCTTTAAATCCCCTAAAGTTCATTAAAGATCTCTTAAAATTTCATCAAGTCCTTTTAAAATGCAATTGAATCTTTTGAATATTATAAAAATCTCTTGTAATTCCTTAAAATTCCTAGAAACCGATTAAAAATATTAGACTGAAGTTTCAGAGAATCTTTCGAGAAAAAAAATCGTCTGGATTTTAAAGCTTATTTTTAAGGATTTGAAAAGTATTGAAAAGATTTCAAAATCTTTTAAAAATCATAACATTTTTCTCTTGAAATCCATGAAAATTCTTTAAAATGCCTTATAATTCCAGGATATTTTTTTTTAATTATAAAAATCTCTTGGAAACCCTTAAAATTCTACGAAAACCTTTGAATTCTCTTAAACTTTAAAAAATCCTTCCAAATCTCTAAATCCTTTAAAATTTCATGAGGAAAATTTAAATTCTTTAAAATCACTTTAAAATAATTAAAATTTCTTAAAATTCTTCATGCCTTCTAAAAACCTTTTAAATTACGAGAATATTTATAATTCTTTAAAATCTCTTAAAATTGTTACAAGTTTCTTAAATTCCTTTATAATTCCACAAAAATCTTTTGAATTCCTTAAAATACGTAAAAAAAACTTTTATAATGTTTGAAAACTTTTTTACATTCCACAAAATCTTTAGAACATCATAAAAATCTTGTAAAATCCTTTAAAATTTTTCAAGGAACTTTAAAATTCCTTAAAATTCTTTAAATTCCCTAAAAATCTCTTAAAATTTCATGAAGTCAGTTTAAAATTCAACATACAAATATAAATGTCAAGTCTTTTTCAGTTATTGCAATCACAACACTAAGATAGACCAAAGTTTTGATGTGAAGCATCCTTTAAAATTATTCTAAAAATCTTGAAATCGTTTATAATGTTTAAAGTCCCTTGGAATTCATTAAAATTATTTGAAACATCTTGAAATATTGTTTAATCTCTTGATAATCTTAAATCTTGAATCTCTATAAAATTCATTATGTCACTTGAAATCTCTTCAAATCTCGGACAACTCTGGATAAATATCTGCTAGTGTACTTTTTATAAACACCATTAAATTAAATTGTTTCCATCTTGTAGATGCAACCTAGATTGTAGAATTGCAGATTGTTGAATTCAGCCAGAGAGACTGGAGAACGTGCATTCTTTTCATTTTGGAAAAGACTACCAGACGTGGTGAGAGCGATTGCTCGCTGGCTTGTATCCTGGTGATGTCACAGTTTAAACATAGAGATTATCATTCTCATCGCTCGTGGAACAAACGGCATAATTGTGTACGAAACATTGGTATCTGCACCGATATTTCTCTGCTGTATCCCATTGCATTCAATAATAAAACAAGTCTTGAAGCCTCGACTTAATCAATACGCAGAAATGTAAAGGCCAAAGTTTTATTTAAAACTGAGATGGCGACTAAAGACACGCAATGTGATGAATTTTTTTAAAACTCAAGATTTAAATGTAAATCAGTTGCCAAAAAAGTAAAAATTTTTCATTTCTGGCATTCAAGTTTCAAAATTTTAAATATCTTTTTAAAATATTGAACCTTCTTGAAAATATTGATCTTTTCATCAGCGAAAATCCATCAGTTACGACATGTGAATAGTTTCGGACGTTCAAATGAACGAAATATATTTTTCAAATTATGTTTTATCCAGAAATATTGTGCCAACTAAAAATAACAATCAGGATTACAAGTTTATTTAATTTTTTATTATTTTCAATGTAAATAAATCAATATCTAAAAACTTTTTATAGTTACAAATACAATCAATACAAAAATTCGTTCATTTGAACGTTCAGAACTTTTCAATCATGTTACGACAACAACCCATAAAAGAGTTATAAAGCTGCCAAATTGGTTCTTATTATCGACAACATAAATATGAGTACATATAATAACTTGTGCAATATCGAAAATAAACTGCCAAAAAAACTCACCAATCCGGTTACTTGGGAGTACGAGAAAGGTGTGGAAGAAAACATTGAGTAGTGAACGCTTCCTGGAATGAATCACAGTAACCCTGATATGGTAAGAATAAAAAAATCCTTTCACAAGACACAACACAAAAACTGTTAAATTGGAACGTAATAAAATCAAGCAACAACACTTTCAATTTATTCTTCTCAGCCACTATCACACAAATATAACAGTCACGCGGGTCTGTTTCGTAATTTCGAGATTCAAATTGAGTTTCGTTTCGATTTTTGAAGAACGGGAATGAAAATAGACACGGGTGAGTCGATGTCACGACGCCGTTTGAAGCTTTCTGTCCGTGAACACGAGTGTTGGGGGGAGGCATTGGGGGGTTACTCACCCCCACCAGTCTGCCGATCTTGCCCTAAACCAATCACACGTGAACTGTCAGTTGCCGGTTTTTGCTCCCTGATACGAATTTCAGTCACAGTAAATAAACTCACGCCTTTTCTCTTGCAATACATTTTGTATTGTACAAATATGAACTGATATAAATTTGCATGTTTGTGAAAATTCAATAATATCAAGTCTGCAAGATTCTAGAGAATTTTATAAACATAAAAATTAAACTTCCCTTGTGAGTCGTCAAACATTCCATTTTCGAAGAATGATGACTTCTTCCGGCAATTTTCGTGAAACTATTATTTTATTTTGGCGAAGGAAACAATTTGAAATTTAAATATTCCTCTATTTACTATAAATAGCCGTGAAATCATGTAATCTTGCAGACAAGGACGTATGTACTATTAACGTCGCCCCATTAGCTGATGTTTAAATATTCTATAGAAGTGTGAAGTTATTAGGCACAAAAAACAGTGAAATTTTAAGTTAAAAACTTCAAAAAGTGTGAGATAGATATTAGTGGGAATTTGCATCACCTTCGATCAATTTTGGAAGTATATAAATTTGGAGAATATGTGATAACAATATGGCCCTAAAATGGGACATCGAAGTTTACTTATTTGAATTTCATCACAGAACTGAGAAAACCAACCGAAAATAACAACTCGCCCAACTGAAAACACATTTTTGAAATATAGAGTGATTCCTCAAGCTGATTTCAATCAGCGAGGAATTATCTTTAGGAAGATTCCTAGATTCAACTTTTGCTAATCATGATAAAATATTAAGAATTTTAGAAACACGATTATTTTCGAGGAACCGTGTGCGAAAGCCGACAAAGAGTGCAAATGGCGGCTGTTTTTAGAGGAATTAGCCTCCCTTTCCGCCCTTCAAATCGATATGACAAGTCATTGCAAACAGAAATTTTCTCAGAATAAAACTTTCATTACGTACAGGCAGTGTTATCTCGCAACAAAGATTGTGTATCGCATTGCCGCTGAACTACACCGTGACACACCCCTAGCATTAAGTCATTTTCTGACAAGCACTGTTGATTGACCGTTAAACACTGATAGAAATTATATGTTTATAAAACGAGAAGAATGAAGTGTTCCTCTTTTTATATATTGGAAGAATTTATTTATCACTCACCTGTCGAGAAGTTGGAAAAAATCCCTGAAGCCAAACTCTAAGGAACTCGCCCACGAACCGTTTGACTTGCCGAGTTTCACTAAGCGGTAGCTGCGTTCGGCGGACTCCCTCCCTCGTGGCACCTTCCGAAACTGTCAACTAATGAGCACCACGAGGCTGGCACAAATCACAATCCCCAGATTTACTACTTTTACAAGTAAATCTTCGCGACATTCGCGAAAAATTGCATAGCTAAAAAGAACTTCTTCAATGCGCGACCTGACAAATCGATTACCGCGATCGTATAAAGCGTCCTCCTTTCTCTGCACCGCGCGCATAACTTTTGCGCATGCTCGCGGTTCCGCGTTCCAAAACGCATGAAAAATGTCTCAAAATGACGGCGTGCGTTCCTAAGGTAAACGCTTATAGCCACGGTTGGGGAAGTAAAATACCTTTTAGGTAAATCAAAGATAACTTTGGGAATTACATGGTTTTTTCACTGATCACTCAGTGATCTCTATGAGCCATTTCATACAAAATTTACAATCAAAATTTTTTTTCGCGCGAAATATTTTTTTTTGTATTTTTTGATCGAAAATATTGTATATGTATTTTTTTATTTCGACATGATATTTAAAATTTCGGAGTTGTGACTTCAAACTTTTCACGCTCGAAAAATCTACCTTTAAATATTTGCGAATAAAAAAAAAATATTCGACTAAAAAAATAAGTGGCTGCAATAAAATTTAGGATTTTCTCTCAGCTTTTCAATAAGCATTACAAGAAATTCATTAGACCAATTCTTTATCAAAATATGGCCTATTCTTATAAACAAATAATTTTTTTTCAACTTTGGTACCAATTTTTTTTTTTTTTTTTTGTAAAATTTACTTTAGACACTTTAGTCACTACTCCCAAAATTTGGGAATGGGCCGTTGAAAATTTTGTCTGTAATAAATTTTTGAACTTTAGCTCTCGCGCTCGAACCACGCTCGATCTGCCGTTCGTACTTGCTTCAATGCATGGTGCAACTTGTCGCGCCCTTGTCTTGCGCTCCACGCGTGAAGTCATTTTCCTCTGTGTGCTTTTTACAAGTGTTGAGCAAAAATTTTTCTAACATGTCAGAACCAAAATTTAAACATGTGTTGTAATCCTTTCAACAAAGAACATCATACTGGAAAAGAACAGAAAAAAAATTTGCGTCATGTTTCTTCTTCGTCTCTTGAAAAATTAGGTTGTTTAAAACCTGACGATGTTTTGTGTCCACCGTGTAGAAAAAAAGTGGCGGAAATCCCTAAAAATCTTTGTGAGTAATTCAATTCTTTTTCTTATTGAATTTTATTTTTTTATGAGATTTTTCCATTTAAAATTTATGTTGCTTTTTCAAAAAATTAGACATGGACGTTAATCTTGTTAGTGGTGACAGATGTGAATCTGATCATTCTGATGAAGAAGAGGACGATTGTTATTCATTATATTCTGGCAATTCAGACGTAAGAATAATTCATAAAATTATTTATAAATATAAAAAGAGTTGATTAAGTATACAAGTGGTAAGTATGTAGAATATTATTAAATTTTTTTTATCTTGAAATGTTGGAGTTGTAATAAATCTTTGTTATTATTTCGTTATAATCATACGTTGAAATAAATTTAGTGAATAATTTTTTTTTCTATCACTTCCAAATATATTTTTTGTGATAAAAAACCTACATAATGAAAAAAATATCGACCTAGATGTCTAAGATCGAAAATGTAAACCATAGAATATTTTTAAATCTGAACCTTATATTAAAAAAATGTACTTT
>UCOH01006535.1:0-27535 GCA_900474275.1 Synergus japonicus
TATATATATATATATATATATATATATATCCCTGTATAATCAATTCAATCTTTTTCTATCTCTCTTTAAGTATACTACCAAATCTATCCATTTCAACCGTTACCATTTCTATCCGTCTCTAACCTTATATAGTCATTTCAATCCTCTCCTATTTCTCTTGAAGTGTATTATCAAGTCAATCCTTTTCAATCACTACCTTTCTATCCATGTCTATCCATAATCTAATCATCTCAACTTAAAAATCTACTAGGAAGCCTATCGTTTTCAATCCATACCTCCATATCCACATCTATCCACATACATTAATAAACAAGGGATCGATTGGGATAGAGCTCTTTTGGATGAATGATACCAGTTTTTACAACACTACTTCTAAATCCTTCATTAGCTCAGCTCAGAGTGACCTAAGCGTAGGAGAGCGAACTCTATACGCGTGGGTTTGCGTCCCCATACATGCGGATTTTTCAGTGATACTAAGTGACGCTGAAACTGGCGGCCAGGCAAATATTCTCAGAAATATTTCCATGTATTACAACTTCAAGTCAGTTGTTAAAACGAACGATAGGCTACGTAACGATAGGTATTGAAAACAATTATTTAATTGCAAAAAACAGTTCTGCATCGGGTAATTTCGCTTATATTCAAATATTACACTCGACGTTCCCGTTAACGACGTTCTCGTTCTCAACCCATTCCCATTAACAACCGCATTCCATTCTCGTTATCAACCTGTGCGGACCTAAAATCTCACTTGATACCACTTCGCATGCGTTGCGCTCCGGGATGTGATTGGTTTCTATTGGCGCGCAGTTTAAAACGCTAAAAAATATTATTTTATGTGCAATACGCATGCGCAGTTGATGTGACGCATGCACAATTGATGACATTTGAGAAAAGGAATTTGATTGTTAATGAGAACGCCTCCGGTTTGAATTTCGTTGTTGATGGGAACGTCGAGTGTACATTATTCAAAAATAATTTCGCATATTTTGTAAACAATTTATCGTGGTATTTAAAGCCAGGATAAATTTTGTAATGTGAGAGCACCTAATGATAGATATAGAAAATAATTAATTTATTGCAAGAAACAGTTTTGCATTTCACTTATATTCAAATGCTACATTATTCAAAGATAATTTCCCATATTTTGAAAATGATTTATAGTGGTATTTAAAGGAAGGATAAGTTTTTGAATGTGAGGTTACTTAACGATAGGTACTGAAAATAATTAATTTATTGCAAAAAGCAGTTCTGGATCGCGAAATTTCGCTTATATTCAAATACTACATTATTTAAAGATAATTTCCTATATTTTGAAAACAATTTGTCGTGGTATTTAAAGCCAGGATAAATTTGTCAATGTAAAGTTACATTGAAAAAAAAATTTCGAGGGTTTGACAACCCGTGAAATCAGGCGTACACTTGCACTGAAATCTTCTGAATTCTCCTGAAATATCTGAAGTCTATCAAGGCGCTAAAGATTGAATTTTCTTGAAATCTCCTGAAGTCAATGAAATCTTCTGAAGTCACTTAAATTCACGTGAATTCACTTTAATTCATCATCAAATTGATAGTGAATTTTTTCTGAAGTCACTTGAAATTATATGAATTCACTTGAAATCACGTGAATTCATTTGAATTTTCTTGAAATTTCCTGAAGTCAGTGAAATCTTTTGAAGTCACGTGAATTTTCAGAAAAATTCACCATCAAATTGATGGTGAGTTTTTTCTGGAGTCATGTGAATTAACTTGAAGTCACGTTGAATTCATTTGAATTTTCTTGAAACCTCCTGAAGTCAGTAAAATTTTCTGAAGTCATTGAAATATCCTGAAATATCTTGAAGTCAGAAGTAGATGTACACCTGTTTGGCTGAATTGTCAACCCCTCGAAAAATTTAATTTATCCTGGCTTTAAATACCACGATAAATTGTTTTCAAAATATGGGAAATTATCTTTGAATAATGTAGTAGTAGTTGAATACAAGCGAAATTTACCGATGCAGAACTGTTTTTTGCAATAAAATAATATTTTCAATACCTATCGTTACGTAACCTATTGTTCGTTTCAACGACTGACTTGAAGTTGTAATACATGGAAATATTTCCCTGACCGCTAGAACCTGGCCAACAATATCAGCGACATTATAACTAAGGATAGAAAAAGATTGCTAATGAGAGATAGAAAGACATTCAAATTTTTGGAGATTCAAATTGACTAGAATACAAAAAGGGATAGACTAGAATAGGCGAAAAATAGAAAGAAATATAGATGTGACGATTGAAAGTTAGGCGAGGATGTGGATTGAAATGGAGATAGGCAAAAGATAAAAAGGGATAGAGAACGATAGATTAAAAGAGATAAAAGCAAATTAAAATTGACAAGAAGATAGAAAGGGATAGACATGTATATACACATAGAAAGAGATAGAGAAGTCGGGATTGAAAGAGGTAGGAGTTCGTGTAGATTGAGATGGAGATAGAAAGAGAGAAACGAAAATGGACAAAAGAAAGAGATATATAAGTGGAGATTGAAATATATAGGCGTATATGTGGATTGAGATAGAAAGAGAAAGAGATACGCGGAAATAGGCAAGATATAGAAAGGGATAGAAAAGAGGAGATTCAATGAGATAAGTGTGTGAATGTGGATTTAAATGTAGATTGAAAGATATAAAGGGGATAGGAAAGGGAGAGAATTTCTATCTCTATAATTCCAGCAGGGCGGTATCGATAGTTTCTCTTCATGTAGACACCCTTTAATTTTATTTCATTAACGGATTTAAAATTTAAGAAATAAAATGTTACCTGTATGAGTTCCGATGCTCTCCAAGTAAGTTTTATGGTGGGAACAGAATTCTCTGAAGCAAATTCAGCAGTGACTTCCTCCTCCATATCACCAAAATAAATACGAGCTTTTAATCTTACTTCTATGATAATTACGTCAATACTGCGATTTTTAACATCCATGACGACAGCTTGTATGTTCACAGGACCTCTTAAGTCAAGCAGGAATGTAAAGAACAATTCGCTGCTTTGCTCTTGCGCAACTTTTGCTGAATACTTCTTAACATTGCAATTCGCTGCCAATCTGTCAAAAAAAAAACATACAAAAATTAGAAATAAGAAAAGAACTTCAGCCAGTAAACCTGTAATTTGAACTGCAATTTATGTAATCTAAATTAAGGACAAATAGTAAACTATGACGTCACTATTGGCCGACCGTTCCAAATATATATTTTCCAGCTTCTTATTTTTAAGCTAAAGAGAATGTATCACTGAAATTTTTTAAAATGGCAAAAAATATATCACTGCACGTCCCCCTTCTCATGAAAGTTTGTATTTTCTTTAAATATTGCAATTTTAATTAATTCTGCTTCCTCATAGAGGAAGCTTTGTAGTCGTTACATTTTTCAATATTTTAAAAATGGTTTAATTAAACTTTCCTGAGTTGATAAATGTATAATACAACATTCTAATCAATTGTCTGTGTGGATGTCGCCGTCTTAACTTGGATAAAGTTATAGATACATTGATGAAATTTATAGAGCTTATTTGCACCATCAATACCTCAAAACGTGCCAAAGGATTTTTCAAAATATTGAATTTGCAAATTTTTGTGTACATTTATAATTTTTGTAAAATTGATTTTTCGACTATAACTTCTCAAATAATCAAAATTCCAAGCTAATATGCAGGAGAGAATGATTCCTTGCGTCGAGACGAATCGACTGACCTTTAGGATTAATGCATTTCATTGAATATTATGGAAATTATGATTATTTTTAATTTAAAAAATTTTAATTTTTATGTGTAAGTCTTAAAATAAATAAAATAAAAAGCTAATGTAAGAAAGTAAAAGGTTTCTTGTATCGTAAAAAATTAAGTAATCTAATATTAATAAATTTTATTTAATATAATTATATATTCAATTTTGTAGTGAAATAATTTCAAAGTTTGTTTTTACATTCTCATCAGAGAGAATGTATTATATTTGTGTAAAATTTGACCCCCTCATTTATTGTTAAATCTTCACGTTTTGTGACCTCCTGAATCCGAAAAACATGGTTTTACCAATTTGTTCGTCTGCCTGTGTGTATGTATGTGTGTGTCCGTCTGTAGATTTTTATCTTTCGTTCAAGATTACTTTCGAAGGAATTAACCGATTGGATTGGTCTTTGATATACTCATTTAGTGTCTTTAAACGAGTTTGTTAGAGCATTTTGAAAATTTGAAAAAAGAAATTTTATTTAAAGCCAAATAACGCACGATATGAGAAAGAGTCAAAGGATAAAAATATATATTTTTGAACGTCTTGAAAATTTTTTAATACGATGATTAATACGATTATTCCGATGTGGCGGATATGAGAAAAATTCGGGAGATAATCTAGAACTTTTCGGTAAAAGAACTCGAACTGTTCCAGAAGAATTACCGAACTGAGAATAAAAAAGTCAGAAATGATAATTAGAATAAGTTCAAAATAAAGTACAGAATAGTAAGATATTTTCTCTAGAAAAATTCAGGAGAATTTATATTTCCTCTGCAGTAATTTTTCGTCTCCTACGATTGGGAGAATTATAGTTTTCGTTCCCTGAAAATTAACGAACTCCACAATGTTTTGAAGTACACATACGTAGCAGCGCGCCACACAGTGCAGTAAGTTGCGTTAGTGTTTGTGTGAGAGTTACATGCTGGCGTCCCCGATATAGGCGGTATCACGAAATCAACAAACATATATATTTAAAATAATTATTAATTACACAAATTACGAATTTGTGAATTTTAGAAATTTCTTATAGCATTTCATTCAAATGGACGATGAAATTCTAACTTTCATATTTTAGTCTATAGCAGAGTGGATAATCATCTTGCTGCCATTCTGGAAACCCGTGTTCGATTCCTGCATCATTCTCTAATCCAATTTTTCTGTTTCAGCTCCTCAATATAATAAATTATTTTAAAAAATATATATATATGTATTTATATTTAAAAATATAAAATGTATTTAGTTTCTAATGTGTGCAATTCTAATAAAAATAAACATTTAATTTGTATAAATCATAAAGCAAACTCTAGGATTCTACCTTATCCGGAAAAAATAAATATAGTAGCGCTAAATATAGTAGCGCCCCTCTATATAAATCGGAATATTTTTTTCCTACTATAAATGGAGCGACGGCCAAGAGTATTTACAGAAAACTTGATCCTTAATTCTTCCCGACTTTTTCTCATATTCGCCAATTCGTAACAAGTTCGGTAATTCCTACAGAACTATTTTTTTCTGTGTATGATGAGAATGTGTTCCTGAAGGTCGATAGAACCTTAAGAAATTTAAATAAAAGTATATAAATGAATGAAAGCGCGCATATTGTGATGAGAATGTGTGCTCAAAATGGCACCCCTAGTTTTTTTCACTTTTTGAGTTCGAATCATGGAAAAGTTATTTCCAAAAGCAATAAGAAAAGAGATTGGTTCAATATAATTGATAACTTTAACCTTGTTTTGAGAAGAAAACGGTTAATGCTTTCTCTATGAGGGAAGCAAATGAATTTGGTGCTTCATCATAATGAAGAAGCAAAGTGGTCAACAAGTGAGCAAAAAAGAAATATAAATATAGTTAAAAGGAACACCGGAGATCTAATTCACAGCTAGTCAATTCACATCCGTCAAGAACGTGAACACGAACGGATGTTAACTAACATTTTTTTGAAAATGTAAAAATTGTAGAAAAAAACGGGTTTAAAAACTTGCTCATATGGTAAGTAATACATGCCCTTAAATTAAAAATTTAAGAATTTATTAAAACTGCGAGATACAAGATATGTAAATAAAAACTCTAATGAAAAGACCGTGCACTGAAATATTTTCTATCATTTCAAAAAAATTTCAGCAAAATATCGTCATTGGTTTAAGAACAAGAAGTTGGAGAAAATATGTATTATAAGGTCGGTAAATAGTGAGATCATAGTTTACCATTTTCCCTTAAAAGGTTAGTACCAGAGAACATTTTTGAAAAATTGATTTTCTAAAAAGTGCAAATTCTTATCATAAATATATTTAAAATTGTTGCGTTAATCGTTATTTTGGTCATAAATATCGAAAACAGATGGAAAACGCAAAACAACGTAAGCATATCGAACGCGCCAAACGCGCATTTGGCGCGCGCTGGAAGCAAATGACTTTGAAAATTGAACACAAGGTCCAAATAGATGGTACAGTTAAATAGCCCTCTTGATCTTGGTAAACTTTTGTCTAAACCATTTTTTCGTAAATAAAGTATTTTAGAAGATACTTATAGATGAAAATGGATCACCCTGTATTTTAGATAAAAAACTAAACGCGTTTTTCTCAAAACAACATTTTTCGACCTGGCGTGCATGATTCAGAAAAAATGTGAAAAATGTTCAAATCTGCCATTTTTTATTTTTCTTTTTTCGGATTTCAATTATTTTGTCTCATGCGATAGCGACATGTGTGTAGAATAACATATCCAAATTTCAGCCCGATCAGTCTAATAGTTTTTTCTGAATCATGCACGCCAATTTTTAAAATGGGTAACTTCCGGCAGCCATTCCAGCCCGATTCATTACTAAAAAAAACTTTGTATTAGTGTTTTATATCTATAATCTGGTGTGAAAAATTATAATTTGTAATACAAATTTTAATTTGATAAAAAATTCTTTAAAAAAAGGTGAAAACTTTTATACTAATCCCTTAAGGAGGTACCATCGATAGAAAAAGAAATTTCATTACCATTTCAATCAAACTTTCACGATATCTAAATATGATCACCAAAAGTACTCAGTTAAAATTTCAGAAGCCTAGGGTACTTTATAAATAAGTTATTAACGTTTTCGCTGCGTCATGCTTAACATTGTTTCTTATGAAAGATAGCGTTTTGAAGCTCTCTATTGAGTATTATTTAAGTAACCACCATTAATATGTTATTGATAATTTTTTAAACGAAACACAAGTATTTCAAAATTGTGCTGCAAAAAGAATATTAATCATTTGTTTCCTGCATATATATGAAAAAAAAATTAATCACGAAATTTGCACTTCGGACAATAGACTATCGCAATCTGGCAACACCACAATCTCACACAATAGTAGACCATTCGCGCGGCGTTTGAATCAACCAATGGTGACTGAGATCTACATAGATCGCACCCGTAATGTTGCCAGATTTCACCTCAGTAAGTCATATGAGTGTAGGTATTACAACTACGCAGTCTGTTGATCTCGGCAGTATCGATGGGTCCTCCTTAAAGATTTAGTGAAAAAGTAAAGGACTCACTTACTTAGTGCAGATGAATGAATTCCAGCATGGATGTACATATTCATTTGTAATCGAAGCGTATAATAGACGATGAACAATACAATCAGGATAACGACGTATTGGCGACGTGAAATGCGTATAAAAAGGTACATTCAAAGCATAATGTCTTAAAGAATCCTTATCTTTAACAGAATTAGAGCATCTGTAAATTGCTCGCTGAAACATAAAATCGGATAAGATATTAATTTTTTCTGCACAATTTACAGTTTCGCTTCCGTAACATATTTTTAAAACCTTTTAGTATCAAATATTTTTAATTCCCACTTAAATCTTTAAGACTTTCTCGAATTCTAGAAATTCTTGTACACTCATTTTTCGAACGAGGGCCACTCTCCGGATTAAAAGCAGGTAGAATGCCCTCCTTCGAATGGAAATTAAAATGCGGCGAGCAGTATCTCCAGATCGTGGAATTTTTCGGCCCCCACTATACGACCCACGAGTTCATGGTATCTTTCTTTATCAATAGGTTCGTGCCGAAAATTCCACGATCTGGAGACACTGGCGGCGAGCGATCACTATTATGTCACCACACAGGACCGTATATAGACTCTGAACCCGTGCTCAAGATTCATTCATTTGTATACTACGCAGGTTACGCAGTACGGCACTGACTTCGAGGTAACTTCGAGCGCCAGCACTTCATGGCTGTCAAGGGACGCGCGGGAGGGACGCAGAATCAGCCAAGCGTGAAAAAGGCCCTCGTTGGAGTGGCCCTCCTTCGAAAGATGAGTATAATTTAGGTTTAACTCATAAATATACCAAAAAACTACAGGGCAACCACAAAATTCAATTTTTCAATTTCCCTAACAATTTCCTCACTTTCAGATAAACCCTCCAAAAAATTTTTTTAAATGCGAACAAATTTTTATTAATAGTGCTATTGAAATTTTTTAATATTTCGCGTAACATCACTTTAAGTCTTTTGTAACACCATACATTTTTCAAAATTTCATGAAACAATTAAAATCCATCAAAATCTCATGAAATCTTTTTCACTACATTAAACTTGCTTAAAATCACTTAAAGTCCTTCAACTTCAACGACAAAGTTTAAAATCCAAAATCCTCAATGAGGAACTTCAAAATCCTTAAAAAATGCATCAAAATCTCTTAATATTTCATATCAGGTATAGTTCCGAAAATATTAGCCCTCAGATTTCCTTGCAACTACGTATAACTATGTTTATACCTATATTTTAACATGACGAGACCAATCACGCGCTTGATGGCACGTTTTTCGTATTTAAAACATTTAGAGGTTAGTACGCGTACATCATTAGGCTTACTGCTCACTTTATGCGTAACCAGAGTTTACGCTTACGTCAGAAATTAAGTAACGCTATGATTATTGGCTGAAGTGTATGTTCTTTTTATAATAGGAAAACTGATAAAAAAGATTTAACTACTCCTCAAATAAACATCAGAGAGGAGAAAAATGGCAAAAGCGCGGAAAAAAGGAAGAACCCAATGCAAAGAAAAGACAGCGCTTTGAAGCCCTGCTAATAAAACCCGCAAGCGTCAAGTCTTATTCGAACGTCCTTAAAGACATCGGATCAAAGGTGAAACCTGATGATACTGACACAGAAATCCAATCAATTTGCTAGATAAGAAAAGGTGAATTATTACTAGAGCTTGGGAAAGAGACAAAGAATGCTGAATTATTTACAAGCACTGCAAAGACTACAATGGGGGATGCTGGAATGCTAAAAAGTATGGTCCCCAGGATAACCCTGAAACTATTAGATCTCGATGGTATGACCTCCAAAGGTGTTGAAGACGCAGTACAAAGAGAACTCAAAGAGCAAGATGAAGACATAAAAGTTTTCATCTCCAAGGAGAACCAAAGAGGTCAGATCATGGTCATGGTGGACAGATATGATCGAGGCCCTGAAAAAGTTTAAAACTCCAAAATATCTCTTGCGGATGAGCAGGAGCTATTTGAAAGATCGAGTACTAATATACGCAACAACAGATGGTACCAGAACGAGGGAGATTACGACAAGGGCTGCCCAGGGATCTTTACACCGAAGAATGTAATAGAAGTGATGGTGCACAGCGAGGAGACTTGGGACAGGATAGCCACCTACGTCGAAACATATCTGCGACAAAAGAAGACCGAAATGGATACGGTGGAATCATAGCCCTAAAATAGGGAACCAACCATGCTGCTAAGGACGATGCTTCTATCCTGGTTTGGACATGAAGCTGACTCAGCATATAGAGCGAAACCAGTAGAAACCTTAGTAGATCAAAAAACAATACTCCCTTAAGTACTGCGTAAATTTCATTCTCACCTCCTGTAAAGAAAAAATTTATTATTATTAATATTATTAATAATAGATCAATTTCTATTTTCCCTGACAACAACTTGAATTTCTCTGTCATGTTTCTGACTTCCTTGAAATGTGGTTACCCTGCAAAAAACTCAAAAAAAATTAGTATAGCAAGAAATTTAGATTACAAAGAGTAAAAAGATGAGAAATAACAAGACTGTCACAAAAAAAACCTTCAGGAAAGAAGAAACATTTTAATCTCACCGTCATGGATTTGGCGCAAAGAGAATTGATAACTATCATTCTACATTTTGCCGCGAAATTTTCAGTAGATTCAGCTGTAACTTCAGTCTCGTATTGACTTAAACTCGCTTGCAAAGTACCAGCAGATTCAGTATTCAAAATCACTCCAAATTTTTCGAGTATCTCTCGAGTTTGAGTCAAAACTCGTAACGAAGGTTCCTTGTGACTTCGAAGCAAAGCTGATTCTGGAATAGTGTCATAAAGTTGTTGAGCTACTGTCATGTTGGCGAGCAACATAAACTCTTCAATGAGCCTAAAATCAAATTAACAATTAAAGATTAAAAAACTCATTTGAAAAATTCGATTTCAAAAGCACAGAAATCTATTATTTGTCATATGAAAAATATAAAATTATCTACTTGTTGCTCTCTTTCTGCTCTTCAATGGAACATGATATCGGAATTCCTGTTTCTCTATCCAGGCTAATGTGCAATTTCGGCTGATCTATTCGCAAAGCTCCAGTAACAAATCTCCTCTCTCGCATTTGTGAGGATAATTGAAACAAATCGTTCACGATTGCACATAAGTCAGAACCATGAAATTTATTCTTTATGTTCAAACTAGTATCATTCGACCAATCAGTGGAGGGATTTTCTATCATTGCCTGAGCTTGACCATATGACATTTGGCAACATGAATTAATGACAGTCTTTGCAAATCGGTGGTTGATTACTTTGGCTTCAGGTGACATTTCGAAAATAACTGAAAAAGCTAATTTATCTTGACCTGGGAGAAGGGAACAAACTTGGCAAAGTTGCTTTGGAAGCATGTGATATACAGTGTCAACAAGGTAGACAGTTGTTGCTCGATCAGCTACTTTTTTGTCCAGAGGCGAGAACGCTTGTAAGTAGTGAGTCACGTCTGAAATATGAACGCCGACCTGCGAAAAAAAACAAGTTATAAGCATTTCATTCAAACTTAAATGAATAATATTGTATTAAAATTGATGGATGAAAAATAGAACCTCGTAGTTGCCATTGTCCAAAACCGTGCAAGAAACTGCATCGTCCAAATCCACTGCAGTTGCTGGGTCAATCGTAAAAATACAACGACCTCTCCAATCTTCTCTTCCTTTCAAATCACTCGCACTTGGATTATAGTCAAAAGGTGGAAGGTCTTCTAATAATTTATCGTCAAACTGATTTACATCTAAATCATTTTCAAGCAATATAGCATTTGTTTCGACTCTTAAATCACCAGAAGTACCAACAGCTTGTACCAATTTCCTGTTGAAAAGCGCGATAAAGTATAACAATGAATCACTACAGAACCACTAAAATAAAATAAAACTCTAAATGAGAACCTACCCAAAAGCAAAAGAAGGCTTTTTCCAGAAGGCAATATCAGCTAAGAACAGAATGTCTTTAAATGAGTCAGGGTTATGATAAAAAGCAACAGGGAGCAATTGAGGATTCAATATTCTCACTAAAGGAATTCTTGAATCTCTTGGATAAAAAAGCACACCATGCTGTTGCTGCTTTATAAATCCTACAGTTTTTCGTGGATGAACCTTTTCTAGAATGCAGATAACGTATCCTGTTTTTTGTACTTCTTCAGAGGGATGTTTAACCCATTTTTCTTCTGGATAAATGCAAGCTACTACTAAATCTCCTTCTAAAGCTCGATTTCTGTCGCGAGCTCCGACAATCAAAATGTCCATAGCACCTCCAGGCATTGCTAAGTAAGCATGTTTGCTGTATTTCATATTAATTCGAATATTTCCTTCAATAAAAATGGGATTATCTTTCGGCTGATTCTCCAATAATTCTCTAGCTTCTCTTTCTGGTATCGATGGAGGAAATTTGTCCCTCTCAGCCTTTTTAGTTTTCTCCTGCTCTGCACTCGAATTATCTTCAGTTTCATTTTCTAATTTTGACTTTTCCTTTGATTTTCTGATTGTATTTGATTTTAATTTCTGCTTTGACTTCACTTCTAGTTTTGACTTCACTTCGCTAGATGTATTTTCTATGCCTTCATCTTCAACACTAGCTGCTTCATCATGGAGATCTGTTGTGTCTTTTTGCTTCCGTTTCCTAAATCTTTTCCATCTATGCCTCTTTTTTGAAGAATCATTTATGTGCTGAAAAATATCAGAAAATTCAATCAGGCGAACTTTACACCGATATTATTACACTCGAATCTCCCAATAACGACATTCCCAATAACGACAATCTCCCAATAGCGACCGCATTCCTTTCTCAATAACGACCTGCATGGACATAAAATCTCACTTGATACCACTTCGCATGCGTTGCGCTCCGGGATCTGATTGGTTTCTATTAGCGCGCAATTTGAAATGCTAAAAAATATTATATTATACGCAATACGCATGCGCAATTGGTGTGCCATTTGAGAACAGGAATTTCGTCGTTATTGGGAAAGCGTCTGGTTTGGATTTCGTCGTTATTGGAAGATTCGAGTGTATACTGAATGTACGTAATAAAGGAGGAGGGTCAATAAGGCCGTTTTTTGTGCCATCTACTGATTGGTCTTAAAAGTGTTTTATTTTATTCTTCTAAACTAGGTCTCAATAACCCCTTACAAGGATTTTTCCATCGACATATAGGAATGTACTGCTGGACGCTGTAGGAAAGCGCGTAATAATGCATCTGAGAGAGAACATTCAACGGTGGGTAACTTGTCTCTTTCTAGCCGAAGCTAATTGATTGAGACCATTTTCGATGGGCGCAGCTTGGCGGAACTCAACCAATTACCTTCGGCTAGAAAGAGACAAATTACCCACCGTTGCAACTTCTCTCTCTGACGCATTATTACGCGCTTTCCCACAGCGTCCTGCAGTCCATTTCTATATGTCATGCAATGTCATGAGACGAATAGAAAATACGACTTAATTAATCATCGTGATGTTCTAACCTCACTTTGTCACATAAAGCAATCACGACGTAAAGATGCCGTCTCATACTCCCATGTCGGTGTAAAGCAGAAACTCATGAGAGTGAAATAGGCAAACAGATCTGCCACTTACGCGTAACTCCAGGATTCATTACGTATAATACTTAATTTAAGTAGTATGTTGAAAACCCCCGACTCCAGATAAATTCAATGCTATCTACGCATATTACGTTAACTATATTTCGTTGGCAACCCTGCTCCTTCTCCAGTATTTTTTGGTCGGTAAAAGGCAGTACGTCGACTGACCTGTCAAGGCCTGATTACACGCTTTTAGGAAGATGTCCTTCTTCTTACTCTACCATGTGAATATCACATAAGTTTGTCTCATTTCACATTTTCCATACATTTTACTCGGAAAATGTGCGAGAATGAGACAAACTTATGGGATAGTCACATGATAGAGTGAGAAGAAGGACATTTTCCTAAAAGCGTGTAATCAGGCCTTCAGCTGTCAAAAATGGGAGTACATCCATCAGGGTCGCGTCCCATGGATCTGGAATGCGTTGCGTTTTGCGCAAAACCATGAGAGTGAGAGAGATAGTAGTGATGATGCGTCTCTCTCACTCATGGTTTTACGTCAAAACGCAACGCATTCCCAATCGATGGGATGCCAGCCTGAGTTTTTGCCGCTGATCTATATAATAACTGGATAGCGAATGCCGTGTAAAAGTGTCGTGACTAATTGAACGCCTGAACGCCATTTTGTTTTAGAAATTTGTGCACTTGGGGAAACTTCGTGGCTTGTTTCGGCAACATTCGGTTCAATAACATTCGGTTCCATATTCGAGAATCAATGTAACTTTCATAATTTAAATTTTAGCGCGAAGAACTGAATGTTGCCGAAACAAGCCACGAAGTTTCCCGAAGTGCACAAATTTTCAAAACAAAATGGCGTTCTATAAGTCAAAAAAATTGTGTTCCAAGCGCTATCCAGTTATAATAGAGATCAGTGGTTTTTGCATACTAAGCAATAGAAAAAATGGAAGTTGATACAGCAGAAGAACTTATTGCCTGGAAAATTTAAAGAAAGGTACGAAAGCGTCAGGGTTGTACAGTATCGCGTCACTAAAGGTTTTCTATGTATAATCTGTTTTTACGTTATATACGTCGAAACCAGTAGAAAATGTAGGAAACTCCTAGAAGTGACGTTTCCAAGATGGCCGCCTTATAAAAAATAACTTCACGTTCTACAAAATAGGTTATGTTTTGATATTGACGCATGCGCACTGGATGTTTCCATTCGGACGTAATCACGAAGTAGTATAAGGAGACCCGACTTTAATGTAAGAACTGCTAGCAGTTTTCCGAACACACTTCCTATAGCATTTTGTCGAGATCGGCCCAGTAACGGATTGTAGCGCCTCGTGGGAAAACTAAAAACCACATGGTTACAAATACAACCATATGGATCACACGTTACAAAAATTTGTCACAAGAGGTGCTAAAATCCGTTACTGGACCGATCTCTGACAATATACCGTAGAAAACCACGTATAATACGAGAAGTATTATACGAGCACAACCCTGGAGAACGTACTCCAATTTTATTAAATGGACAGTTTAAAAAAAAAAAACTTTTGTTCTGAAACTGTGCTGTTAGCATATTTTCAAGAGTTGTCAAATCTTCCATCTCAATCCACATTCACGCCTATCTCTTTGAATCCATACTTTTCTATCTCTATTTATCTCTCGCCTAAAACAGTCTATCTTTCTGTCTCCTTGTTACTCAAAATCGTTCTTATATCCTTCAATCCTCACTCCTCTATTCCTTCCTATCTCCCGCCTATTTTTGTCTATCCCTTTCCTTGTCAAACTCAATTCGTTCCTATCTCTTCAATTCCTACTTCTCTATTCCTTTCTATCTCATGCCTATTCTATTCTATACCTTACTATCATCTTTTCAATCAAAATTCGCTCCTATCTCTTTTAATCCCCACTTTTCTATCCCTTCAAACTCTCGCCAATCCCCATCTGTCTTTTTCTATCTACTTGTAAATTAAAATTCACTCCTATGTGTTTCAATACCTTAATTTCTATCCCAACCTAGTTCTAAACCTATCTCTTTCAATGTCTTCTTCTCAGTCTCAGATTACCTTTTTTCTATTCAAATTCACCCTTGTCTAATTCATTTCTGTTCAAAAATTTCATTAAAAAAAAGTATTTATTATTTGCAATTATTTTAGGAGAATACGGGAGGCGTGACCATAGCCACATACACTACCTGTCAGAAATATGCAACCATCTATTTTCAATTACCGTTTAAGTTCTCTTAGATTTAATTACATCAAAGATAACATTTTTTCTTTCGAGTAAGTTAAAAGCTATCGAAATTCCGCTTAAAATTAACCCAGGACATAGTGACTGTTCCATTTTTTAAGAAGATATTACAAAATATGTCAGATCACAATATTATAAACACCATTATTCCGCTGCATTGTACAAGGGCTTAAATTTGGATTTAAAGTATGTGAAACGATTAAAATCATTTCCTGATTAGTTGGGAAATAATAATAAAAATCAAGTGAATGTAAATTTTAATATATTTTTGCTGAAACTTCATGATTAATTATTTCTTTTATTATATAAAAATATTTATCTCTACAGGAAAAAAATTCAAATATGTCCAACTTTTCTTGCGCCAACTTTAAGTCCTCACACAATGCAAGGGAATAATTTTTAAATTATACCAATAAGTTTTTAGATTACAAAGTAATTTTCCTTTAAAATGAGTCCAAGAAATTTTAAAAATGTTCAATATTTCAAGTTATTGCTATTTTTATAAAGAGTTGATATTTGGCGTTTTTTTGCAATAACTTCTTTATAAATAGACAAAACGATTAATGGGTTAATTTTAAGCAAAATCTTGATAGTTTTTAACTTACTTAAAGGAAAAAATGTAATCTCTGATGTGTAATTAAGAGAACTTAAACTATCATCGAAAAAAAGGTGAACTCATAAATTCTGAAGGGTAGTGTATATTCCCCCAATTTACTCCTAAATAAATAAATAACATAGATCTCTAGAAGAGCGGATTATAGACGAATAAACGAGTGATAGATTTAGAGATTAGGCTAGAAATGAGGAGATTAAACGAAAGAGGTTAGTGATAACTGACAAAAAGATTGAAAAAACATAAGGGATAGATTTCGATCGAGCTCGATTGGATGAGTGATATTGGTTTTTACAACATAACTCCTAAATCCTTCGTTAGCTCAGTGGATTAAGCGCTGGACTGCGGACTTGATGCGCGCGGGTTCCCATCTCTATAAATGCAGATTTTTCAGTGTTATATGCGTTAGTGGTAAGATTGGAATAATATTTATGTACCAAGTATTGTATTTATAATATTATTACGCGTTTTTAAAATATTAAAATTAATTAATTAATAAGGGAGAGATAGCTGTAGGGATAGAAAGAGATAACAATTCCTGTCAAAAAAGATGAATCAAAAAAACATCGATAAAAAAACGACACTTCGACCACATTATTTTTGCGGCCTCAAACACCGCGTATTGCAAAAATGTGGACAAAATGGCGGATTTGAGTCAGTATACATTAATTTTTAGTGTTTTGAAAATGCTCCAAAACCGTTAAGTATTTTTAAAAACAGTTTTTATTTAAAACTTGTAATCATTTTAGAAATATCAAGATCCGAAATAAAAGTTTCGTAGACATTTTTGTTAAATTGTTGAATTGATAAATGTTAAATTTATTGAATTGACAAAATAAAGTATAAAATGCAATATGAAAAAATAAAAAGGTTTCAAATTGGGGTTTCATTATTTCTTAATCAAAGAATGAAATAACCATAATATTACTGATGGTACTTTTCCCTGCGTGTTGATGGATAATTTCGAACTGAACACCATTGTTTATCAATTGATTTATTCATTTTTTGTTACGTCTCGTCAGCACAGTCAGAAAACATTCAAAATAATTGACAGTTGTGACGTTCAGTAAATAGTGAAGGAGTGAGAGAGATAGAACAAAGACCTACAGAGCCATCCAACGAGCCCGCAGAACAGGAGCAGAATATATGTCTTCACGAAGAGACATGTTTCTAAGAAATGTATATTAGATTATGATCAATCAAAAATTATATCCTATCCCTTTCTATCTCCATTTAAATTAGCATCCACATCTTTGTATCTCCTCTTTTCTATCATTTGTCTATCTCTTTCTATCTCCATCTTAATCTACATCAACGCCTATCTCTTTCAATCCCCACTTCTTTATCTCTTTCTATCTTTTTTCCAACTCCGTCTATCTTCTTTTTATCTCCTTGTCAATTTCAATTCCCTTTTAATCTCCAGTTTTCTCTCCTTTTCAATCTCCATTTTAATCCACATCCACGCCTATCTCTTTCAATACCCACATCTATATTCCTTCCTATTTCTTGTCTATTCTTGACTCTCTTGTATCTTCATTTATCTCTTTTTACTTCCTTTTCAATCGACATTTACTGCTATGTGTTTCAATCCCCTGATTTCTGTCCCAGCCTATTTCTAAACTTATCTGCATGAATGTCTTTCTCTTTGTTTCAATACTCTTTTCTATTCAAATTTATTTAGAAAATTTATTCTACAAAAGGACAGAAAAGGACAGAAAAGAGGAGATTCAAAGAGATGAGCGTGGATGTGAATTGAAATGGAGATAGAAAGGAATAGAGAACTGGAGGTTAAAAGAGATGAAAGCGAATTAAGATTTAAAAGGAGATAGAAAGTTATCGACAAGTATATACAGAAATAGAAAGAGATAGAGAAGAGGGGATTGAAAGAGACAGAAGAGGACGGTGATTGGCAGAGAGATAGAAAGAGATAGACGAGGATAGATAAAAGGTAGAAAGAGACAGAAGCGGGGAGATTGAATGTGATAGGTGTTGATGTGCATTGGAGATAGAAAGACATAGACGGGGATAGACAAGAGATAAAAAGGTCCAATCAAAAATTCCTATCCTAATCAATCCGAGGTCGATCTAAGGATTCCTATCTGATTTAATCCGAAATGAAAAGGAGGATTCTAATCCGACCTAATCCGAGCTCTATCCTCGATTTCTATCCAACTGAATCCGAGGTTAAAGGAAGAATTTTAATCCGAATGAAACCGATCTAATCCGAAGTCAAAGAGAGGATTTCAATCCGAATGAATGAGATCTAATCCGAGGTTTAAGAAAGGATTTCAATCCGAATGAATCCGATCTAATCCGAGATCGAAGCAAGGATTCCAATCTAAAGTGAAGGATGCTGTTCAGTGACATATTTGCACTTACATTTTTTTAAATATAAATTTTATTTTTAATTGATTAGTCACAACTTTATCAGACTCATTCGGATTGGAAATGATAGAAAATAAGTTCGGATTGGCTTCGGATTCATTCTGATTAAAGCTACGGATTAAAAAGAATTGAAAGTAGTTCGGTTTGATTTCGGATGAAATCAAATTGAGGGCATGGATTGAAAAGGATTGAGTGGTAACTTCAGTTTAGAACTATGGATAGAAAAGGATTAAAATGCGTTCGGATTGATTTTGGATTGATTCGGATTGGAAATCGGATTGAAAAGGATTGAAAATTTGTTCGGATTAGAATCGGATTCATTCGGTTTAAAGTCGGATTCATTCGGATTCAACTTTGTAGAGATTGACGGATTGGAAAGGATTGAAAAGGATTAAAAAATCTTTCTTGGTGAAGCTCGAATTCATTCGGATTGACCGTTTGGATTGAAATATGAGATCGGTTTAGTTTCGGATTCAATCGGATTAGACGTACGGATTGAAAAGTGTGTTCAGATTCATTTGGATTGGAATTACGGATTAAAAAGTGTATTCGGATAGATTTTGATTCATTCGGATTAGGGGCCACGGATTAAAAAATGATTAAAAGGTAACCTTCGGATTTATTCGGATTGAATTTGGAGTTGAGACACAGATTAAAAAGGATTAAAAACATCCTTCGGATTAGACCGGAATGAAACTGTTTTGTTCGGAATGAATTTTAATCCGAACCTTCAGCCAGGGGGGTGATAAAGGACAAAAAAAGAAACAGAAAAGTCCTTTGGCAAAATTTGATCCGGGCCTCAGTTTGGGCACAGTAAAACTTCAAAGTTGGGCATAATGAACCAATCAGGAGCGAGATTTAGCAACCAATTGTGTCTTACCAACAGGCACTCTATCGAACACTTGAAACACAAACAAATGGTTGCTAAATCTCGCTCCTGATTGGTTCATTATGCCCAACTTTGAAGTTTTACTGTGCCCAAACTGAGGCCCGGATCAAATTTTGCCAGAGGACTTTTCTGTTTCTTTTTTTGTCCTCTATCACCCAGTACCTGCTTATTCATAGATTGTGGGACACCCTGTATAAATGACGTATGTATTTGTGGTTAAGAGTTACTTCGCTTCTAGGAAATAATACATATTAATAAATTATACTTAAGGGAATTGGAAAAACGAACTGTAAATTTGTTGTATGTACGCCAATGACGTTTCCTATATGTATAGGAAATACTTGGCCAAAGATTAAAATAAAGTAAAGAATAATTACCTAATATCGAGGATCGTACATGATAACAGGATTGCACGCTTTCCAGTCATAAACATTTGGGGCTGGTAAAATGAATAATTTTAGTGAAAATCTTTATTTTTTCAAGCGGAAAAAAAGCCAGATTAAATTTCACACTAGGAATCTTATTATTATACACAACTCCAACATTTATGAAAAATTTCCTATTATAGACGGTATTCTGTAACTCCCAAGTATAAGTCTGTAACAGAGAATTTCCGGATTGATCAGCGTAGTATCAGCAACGACATGTTACCGACTGAAAATTTGTGAATACGCGAGCGGTACAAATTTTCGATCGGTAAAATGTCGTTGCTGATGCTACGCTGAACGCTTAAAAATTTTTGAGCATCCTGCTTTATCACGCGATCCAGATGATAACCCTATCTTTGGCCAAGTATTTCTTATACATATAGAAAACTTCATTGGTGTAGCCACAACAAATTTAGAGTTCGTGGGTGCATGGTTAGGCAGTCTCAGGACAAGTAGCATGTGTGTGCTAGTCACGCTCGACGTACGTAATGCTTTCAATTTGGTGAGATAGCTGGACATACTCAGAGAGTAAGAGGATCGCTTGAATGTTCCAAACTATATCATGAGGGTCGTGAACAAATACCTTGATGATCGAGAGCTCCTCTACGAGACGACCAACGGGCTCCGAAGGAAAGAGACAACCTCCGGTGTGGTCCAGGGTTCGGCCTTAGGACCAGATCTATGGAACATGCTCTACAACGAAGTCCTAACCATGGAGATGCCAAAAGGAACACGACTATTCGATTTTGCAGATGATATTACTGCAATAGTAAACGCAAAAAGTGATGACACTCCGCGACTCCTTCTAGGCCGCGTAGCCCAACTAGTAGGCAATAAGCTGGAGGAACATGGCCTTGAACTAGCTGCAAAGAAGACAGAGATGGTAGTTTTAACAAGGCAAGGGAGGACCGCAGAGCCATTCTGAGCTGAAGTGGATGGGGAATGTATAGTACAGGCTGCGGATAAAGCAGCTAGGAAGACAGCAATGCTAGCCCGAATTATGCCGAATAAAACCGACCCTAGAAATAGCATATGGAGAGTGCTAATGAACGTGGTGCAGTCTACGGAGCTGAGGTCTGGGCCGAAACGCTGATGGTCAATAAGTATAGGAGGCGGATGACCTCAGTACAGAGAAGAGGCGCACTATGCACTTGTGCGCCTATCACACAGTATCTGTGGCAGCAGTGCTCGTCATAGCAGGTGAAGGAAAGCCGAAGTGTGGTGGAATAGGCCTATAACCTGTAACCCTGAAATAATGATAACTCAGTGCCGTGGCAACAGGTTGGCGGGGATAGAGGAGTCGGAAAGTATCCGACACTACCCATTGGGTGTCTTATGCTAGATTTCCCCTCCTCTCTAATAAATAAAAAAAAAATGCCCTTAAGTGTCTCGTCCTCTGTAAATTACAATTTATTTTGACATACAGTTCAGAAATATTTGCACAAAGTATGCACAGCTCTGATCACTGGTGCGCACGCTTCCAAATAAAAAGCCTAGTTCTAATGAAAAGTATTTATCATTGCGAATGGTAAAATTGCGGAAACTAAATTGCTCTTATAGTAAAGTATCACATGTCTTCACATATGTTGTAACGCATATATGTGTGCAGTTTTCAGCAGAGTAGGATTTTACGTCCGCAATATTAACAATGTGAAACCTAGCATAATGTAAACGAAAGTGCGAAAACTCATGAAAATACTTTCGAAAATACTGGCGCCTTCACACCTTTTGTATTTCAGTTGACAATCGATGGAAATACATAAGAGTAACAGAGATGGAGAATAAAAAATTGGACTAAAAGAACTCTCTATCTCTTTTACTCTCATGTGCGTTATGCGGTCGCCGACCGAAATACAAAAGATGTGAAGGCCCCATAAAAATGCCTATTCCTTGAAATCATATAACTTTCAGGAAAAATCCTTTCAAGGGATTACGAGACCTAGTGAAAAAATTAAAATAAAATATTTTTGAGACATATCTGTAGATGGCCAAAAACCGGCGTTATTGACCCTCTTCCTTATAATCAGGGTGGTCATAAGATTTAATTTTTAAATTTCGCATAACCACTTTAAATCTTTTGAAATCCTATGAAAATTTTTGAAATCTAAGATTCGAAATCTTTTAAAAATATAAAAATCGCTTATTTTTTAGAACGTAAAAGAGATTTAGTACTTATTTAGTTTACAAAATATACGGAAATTTTTTTTATTAATATATATTAGTTCAGAAAGATTGGTTGAATTTTTAAAATTGAGGGTCCGGATGAAATAAAAATAAAAAATAAAATGGTGCATAAAATTTTCTCGTGCGAAAACGAAATCTCCTGGAGGTTTTCAAAAACATTTTCGAATGTTAATTTTTGAAGTTGTATTACGCATCTTTTTTCTTCTTGAAAAAAATTTGTACATCTTTTAGTTTTAAAATTAAAGCCTAAAAACTGATTTTTTGCAACACATGCATGAAAATGGCCACATTCCGTGTCCATAAAGCATGCGGAATGTGGCCATTTTTTGCAAAAAATATCGTGTGTGACATGTGTGGGAATATTCAACTTCCCGTACTTGTAACACAATGTACTATTTTTGAAAAAATGGACTTTAATCCCGTTTTTTACTTTTGCTCGTCAGTTTATGGATTCTTTAAATGCAATTTTCAGTGAATGTGCCTTCGAATATATTTCGATTGATTGAGCACTGAGAATTCAAAAATTAATTTATTTTTAAGGGCATGTGACACTTTACAATAAAAGCAATTTAGTTATACCAATTATACATTTCTAATAATAAATATTTTTATGAATGTATACTAGGTATAACTAATTTGCTCTTATGGTAAAGTATCACATGCCCTTAGTTATCAATTTGCTCGGCGTGAATCTGACTTTTGTAACTTCAAACGTTTCGTTTCCCGAGGGAACTTTGAGCAAGCAAACATTTCTACCGATAAAAATGCGGAATAAACTTGTGACGTTACTTTTTAATAAATTAAAGGTCTCTGAAATAACGCACAAAAGGCCCAAAATAAGAAAAACCATAATCAATCAAAATAAGCAGTTATAAAGAGACTTTTAATAATAAACCAAAGATATTTATATAACCAGATCCAAGTTAAATTTTAAATAAATTTTAAGTTATTCCTAAACAAATTATTGGGCGCCAGTCCTTTCTTGTGACACAACTAATTAATTTAACCATAAACTTGCAAAATACATCAAGATAAAAGAGATAAAGATAAAAATAAATAGATAAAGATAAGATTATTTCGTAATTTATTTTTTTTTATTTATTATTTTTTTATTTCAATGTGTCCAATTTAGCCCAGTTAATAAGTGGGCGCCAACTTGGACCCACTTGGGCGTCCCGACTAAGAAAAATGAAATTAATTAAAGTACTATATTAATTATACGATAGGCGGAATGCAATCTCCCAAAAATATTGCAATTTTTTCAGTTATTCCGAATTCCTAATTATAAAAATTACAGCTAAGGAAAAGAAAGAATGTTAGCATTCTGTTTGGGCTTATAACGGGCATGCCCACCTCCACAGTGGGCATTCCCATTAAAATCCCAGTACACTGGATACGTAGCACATTCATTATACATTTGTACAGTTATTTTTCAATGCTTAATAAGTAATTAACAGCAAAATTAAGTGTCATTTTAAATGAATAAAAATAATAAATTTTTGTTGAATGAAAGTTGAAAAACAATTTCAAAAGGGGTAGGAAATCATTGTGTATTCTCAGATTGAGTATATACCCTGGAAAAAATCTGGAACCACCATGTCGAGAGCTTAGGCTAATGGTTAGGGAGCTGGACTCGCGTCCTGTAGTTCATGCGTTAGATTCCCCCCGCGTACGTACGAAATTTTATTTCTTATATATGCGTTAAATTTTAAAAATAACGATTAGTTATAAGAATATCAATAATATAACTGCGAATAAATCGTGTTCTTAATTAATAATTGTTTTTTAAGACATTTTTTCCCTATTATGGGTTTTAGTTGGGACGAGCATTACAACCCAAAATGGGCCCCACTTAGAAATCCCAATTAGGCCCCAGTTGGGACTTGGGCAAACTATCTGGAACCCAGTCTGGCCCCAGTCGATATTTCTACACGGGTTTTAGTTAAATCAATTAAATAAGACAAAAAAATAAGATAAAACCAACAAAAAATAGAAAATAAAATAGTTCAGTCTTAAACAATTCATGGTAGAGAGGGGTGGTTCATTAATCAGAAAGATGGAGTTAGATATAATAATTTAAAAAAATTTATTAATTTATGTATTTTTAAAAGAAGACAATTAAAGAATTTCACAAAAAAAAAGATAATTTTAGTAAAAAAATATAAAACAACAATGTATATAAATTTAAATCGGCCATATAATAAATATAAAATTAAGTCTCTTATAATAAAGAAATATTTAAAAGAATTAAAGTTAACAATTAAATTGATTATGAAAGGGAAGGGTCTCGAATTTACAATCAAGGGAATCTCAACTATAATAAAAATACATTTTTGATTGAAAGGGAAGAGTCTCAAACATCACAATAAAAGGGTCTTAGAAACATAATTACATTATAATAAATAATAGTTTTTAAATAAAAAAGGGAATTGTCTCAAATATTACAAATAAAAAGGATATTTTAAGCATGATTATAATACAATAATAAACATTTTTAATTAAAAGGGAGGGTCTCAAATATTATAACATAATTATATAGGGAATCTAAACTGGGAATACATAACTTAGGTATAAATAAACTTAGGTATATATAAAATTCAAGAATAAACAGATAAAAGAAATATACAATGTAAATTATCAAAATGCAATACAATAAATGATGATTTAGCCAAGGAGTAAAGATATAAAACTAAAAAAAATATCAAATCAAATAAAAACAATAGAAATTCCTGGCTAAATCACAAAGAAAATCGAATCCTACCTTATAGGTTTGATATGCTGAATAAAGAAGCGAAAACGAATCGAGAGTTGCGTGCAATCACTAAGAGGTCACAAATCAAAAGAAAACGAATATAATTTCTCAAGTTCGCTCGTCAAGTTGAGAGGAACTTGACGATTTACAATTAAGGAGAAAAGCTGATGCGCGTAGGCCTAATTTCGGTGTAAACTCATGGTCTGGAGAAGGATAGTTAATGAAGCCCGCTTCCTATTTGTCCATCCTGTCGTCCTGTCGTCTTCCTTTTCGCAGGTTATCAGCCGTCGTTGATAGACGAAGAGACTCCGAACTCCTTCCTATGAGAGGGAATTAGACAGAAGAATTGTCTTCCCGATGATGATTTCAGGGCCGGCAATACTTCAAAGATATGATGGAGAACGATGAACTCTAACTCCATCGATGCTCGAGATACAGAATGTAACAAAGAGAGAGAGAAAAAGGCATAAAAAGACAAGAGATATCTGTTCAAAAACAGAGGAGAAATAAGATAATAATAGGCGAGATCACCTATTCCTTCAAGGAATTTCTTGGTATTCGCCACGGTCAATCCTTGCCAGGGATGCGCCTAAGACCTTGGAAGACTAAAATCAATCCTTCTATCCAATATTGACAGGGTGTTGCCTTGGATGTTAAGAGGGATGATTGTGAGATAAGATATAAATCTTTTTGTAACCATACGATGATTTGAAGATGTAGGTGTTAATGATGGTCTAGATAAGCTGTGCAAGTTGGTGGGAATCTTCCAGATTTTGTCCTAAGACCTCAGAACTCGGAAATTGTACAAAAAAATTTAAAAATAAAAATAGCTCTCTATAAAATTTTTCTAATTTCCCTCTAAAATTAACAATACAAAATTTAAAAATAACTCTAACTTCTTTGAAAATAAAATTAGTTCTTATAAGGTAGGAAAATGTAAAATAACAAAATAATAAAATAAAATATAAACAAAACAATTAGGAGTGCCAAATTTGGCTCTTTGTGAACGCAAGAGCTCTCCTTATTTAAAATTGAAAGTATAAATTTGTATTTTTGTGACTTGCAATTTCTGCAACGTCATAAACTATAATATAGTTTTTTGGAAAGTTTCAGATCAAAATATGCAAGAGTTTAGGAGTAGTTATGATTTTAGATAACAGTGCTAGCAAGTTTTGACTTATAATACGTTGTCAATAGAATTTTTATTGAATGAAAATTATAAAAAAATAAGTAGACGGAACATACATGCATTTTATTCAATTATTTTCTTTTAACTTTTATTCACTATAAAATTCCATTGTCAGCGTATTATCAGCCAAAACTCACTAGCGTGAGAACTTGGCACGGCGGTAAGTCGTCGAGTACAACGTTCACTCGGAACCTTCGGCGCTGAAAGAACTAAAATCATAACTACTCCTAAAATATTGGATATTTTGATTTGAAACTTTCTGAAAAAATTGTCTTGATACTCCGTACGCGAAATTCGATTTCGTACCCACTTGGTTAAAAAATCGTATGATAAATCAAGCTTCGCAATCGTTGTGTCAAAAAATACGGTTCGATAGTTGTGCACATTCGCACACAACTATCCAAATTTATTCCGAATTTTTTTCGCGAGAAATTTTTACTTGCTCCAAAGTCCCTCACTAAATCAGCATGGCTACAAAATTCAATTTTTGAAATTTCCCTGACATTTCCCTAACTTTTTCCTGACTTTTAGACAAATGTTGCTGACAGAAAAGTATTAAAAATACACTACCGTCGGAAATTGTGCGTACGATTGTGGCAAGCACTATTAAAAATCACTATTGGCTTGGAACTACGATAACTCGGTGAAAAACAGACACAGAATATTTAAAAAAAAACAGTTGGAAAGCTTATGAAATTCTACGTCTAGTGGTGCCAACCAGATTTTTTTTGACTTTCTGAAAAGAATACAGCACGTGAGAAGTTTAAAAAAAAAATTCAAGATTTTCTCAAATTTTTTACCTGGAATTCAACTTTTTCCATGAACTAAGAAAATTGTTGAACAAATTTGAAAATTATACAACATAGAGCCTAAAACTTTATCTTTAATTAAAACCAAAGAAACTTAAAAAATCTTTACTGGTTCTCGAGATACGATTAAAAATGTTCAATCGTATTTGAGTTAAATTTTAATCCACGATTACGACTCTCGGTCGGTCTGCTGATCGAATATTTAAAATTCCATGAAACCCTTTACAGTTATTATACAAAATCGTTTACAAATCATAAAAATATCGTGAAATTCTTTCAAATTCCCTAAAGTGCATTAAAATCTCTAAAAAAACTCTTAAAATAATAAATCTCACAAAATCTTTTAAAAATCAAAAATAAATTTTTTTCAATTCTATGAGTTTTATTAAAATTCCTTAAAATCATTTTTAAAATGTCAAAATTACTTACAATTTTTACAAGCTTCTTAAAATCCTTTAGAATTCCACAAAAAAGTTGAAAATTTCTTAAAATACGTAAATATTTCTTAAAATTCTTGAAATTCCTTAAACTTGTAAAAATTTTATGAAATCCTTCATAATTCCATGAAGCAAATTCATACATCCCTTTTAAAATCCTTTTCAATTCCATGAGAATATTTATAATTCCTTAAAATCTCTTAAAACTCTTACAAGTTTCTTAAATATCTTTATAATTTCAGAAAAAACTTTGAAATCCCTTAGGGTAGCGACCCATGAATCTGGGAATGCGTTGCGTTTTGGCACAAAACCATGCAAGGAAACAGACGTACTAACACTACTATCTCTCTCACTCTCATGGTTTTGCGCATAAAAGTAATGCATTCCCGTATACATTCGATGCCACCCTTAAAATACGTATAAAACAAACGCTCGAAGTTACAAAAGTCCGATTAAATTAATAAAAAATTTTTAAAGTAAATTTTTTAATTCCTATTACTTAGGGTAGACAAACGTCATTCTTTGGAAGGATTTGTTCTTTTTAGTCATGTCCTTCTAAGTCCATCATACAACCCAAATGTCCTTCCTTTTAGGGATAATGGGAATTTTCTTTTAATTTTATTTATTTTTGGCGTATTTGTGTTGTGTTTGATACATATTTATTATAAATGTTAATTCATATTAACAATAAATTGTTTTAAACAAAATAAATCTACGTTAATTAATTATATATATATATATATAT
>UCOH01006537.1:0-15878 GCA_900474275.1 Synergus japonicus
TATATATATATATATATATATATAAAAAACTTTTTCGTGAAATTGGGGAGAAATCTTTATGAGAATTGAAGTTAAGGGCGAGATTCGATTCCAGATTATTTTCTAGTAGTTGAAAGCTCTTCATTTTGAAAAATTCGAGGCCAAAGAGGAATCGAATCGCGTCTGAACATTCAAAAAAAAAAGTGAGGATATCGCCATTATTTTTTCGAACTGTGCTATTGATTAATTAATTAATTTTAAGTGTCAAATCGTTGTTCGTCATGAAAAATAAACCGCGCAAAGATATAGTTGTGTATATAGCGACCACGTCCTTTCTCTCTCACTCTATCTCTCTCTATCTCTCTCTTTCCTTCTCCTTTCTCTCTCTTTCGGAATGTCATCTTCAATACCTATATAAGTTAACTTGCTCGTTGTACAGTTCGTGGAATGAAAAATCCATAAAAGCAGAATCAGAATCAGTTGCCACAACTTTAAAATAGGCAAAGCAATTTTAACATTTCCGGTATTCGTTATTTATTTTTGTTTATTTTTCCGCGTTTTTTTTTTATTTAAGGCTATGTATTAGTTATCCGATTCCTACCTTACCGACATTTTTTTCTCTGCGATGTTACTTCTATTTATCGAGATATCAGACTAAAAATTTTGAAAATAAAAGAAAATATACTACGGTACGTTTATCTCGTCCTAAATTTTTATTAAAATAAAAACAATTTTTTGTATTTTTTTTATAAATATAATTATTTAGGTGCAGATAAACATACCTTAATTGTTTAAATTTCATTTTAGAAAGTTTCAACTCGATATCTCATTAAATGTAGCAATAGCATATCAGGAAAAAATGCCGGTAAGGTAGGAATCGGACAGGTAATATATCGCCTTAAGATGATAAAAGTTTCTGCTAATTTTTTACTTCACGAACTTTAGATATTCTCGATATTTTTCCGCATTCCATGGAAGGGAAATCGAGTCAGCGAATACGTCTGAAAAAAAATATTGGCTTTAAAAACCAAAATTTATTGCAATTTTTTATTTATAGTGTTTTTTTAAGCCTGTCTTTTTGAGAAATAATCAAATAATGTGAATTAAGAGCCTTGGGATCCGAATTTTAATCTCATAAATGTATTAAGGACGTTTATAACTAACGAGATACCTACTGTACCAACAGCAGATACAAATGTCGGTAAAGTAGGGATCTAATAACTAAAAATGGCCTTAAAAAAGTTTTTTGAGAAATGTTGTTTTTTATTTCGAATTCTCTAAATTTTAAGTGCTACGGAATGGATGAAGATAAAATACAATGGAGACTCGTTTAACTTTAATAATTTTTATAAAAGTGTCTTATTGACCATTTTCTATCGACTAAACTCGCGATTTTCTAACTGTTTTGCACGCACTTACACGTTCACACGCGCGCCTTTTCCTCCCGATTTTTTAACTCCCCAAACAAAATAAAGACTGTTCTTAACTGTAATTATTGTCTTTAAGGCGATCTACGAGTTAGTACGAAGGAACTTTTTCAAAAAAAAAAAAAAAAATGAAAAATGGCTCGAATGTTTTTGCTTTTTTACGATTCTTAATAAAACGGCATTTAAGGGTATTGGTTCCAAGTTTTATGGCCATGTATCAGTTATCAGATCCCTACCTTACCGGCATTTTTTTCTGTAATGCATTTCTGCAATTATTACCAAAGATATATCTTTGTTTCTACGATATCAAGTTAAAAATTTTAAAAATTGATAATATTCTAAAAATGTTTATCTGGTCTTAAGGGCATGTGTTACTTACCATATGAGCAAGTTTTTAAACCCAGGTTTTTTTCTACAATTTTTACATTTTCAAAAAAATTATTGTCAACATCCGTCAAGAATGTGAACACGGATGGATGTTGACTAAAATTTTTTTGAAAATGTAAAAATTTTAGAAAAAACCCCGGGTTTAAAAAATTGCTCATATGGTAAGTAACACATGCTCTTAAATTTCATTTTTCAAAAATTGAAAAATAAAATGAAAAATACTCTTCTTTTATAAATGTAAACATTTAGGGCTTTATAAACATTTATCAGTGAATTTAATTTAACATTAGAAACTTTAAAATCTATATCATAATAAATGTACAAAGAGCATTACGGAGAAAAAATGTCGGTAAGGTAGGGATCGGATAATTGATAAATAGCCTTAATGGAGGATTTTTCAAGATAAGGCGAATTGTTTTAGATTTTATTGGAGTTTAGAGTCTTAAAATTAAAATTTTTTTATTTAGAATTTTTTCTGGAGACGTATTCGCTGGAGCTCGATTGTATCGATGAGTGAGTTCCACCAATCGAAAAACAAAATGCGCAAAAAAAAACTACCACCCCGAAACACAATGTGCACAACGTCGTAAAAGAAGAGAGGCGGAATATTCACTAGAACTCGTGTCATTCTAATTATATCTCTTGTTACATTATATACATAATATATTATCATATTTTCCAAAAGCGAATTATATATGATTCAATAAAAAGGCGTTAGTTTCTAAATATTATTAGTTTTTTCCTCCCCTTTGAGGTAATTAGTTAATAATTAATCAATTAGTCAATTCCAGAGTGACAACATCGTTTTTTCTTTTAATAGTTTAATTTTAAATTGTATTTGGATTATTAGTGTCATTTATTTATATTATATTATTCAGGTATTTATTTCTTTGATATTTTGGAGTGATTCTATTCTAATTTTGTGTACCTTTTTGTGTTTTAATCTTGTATTTTCCTAGATTGTATTAGCTTTATATTTTGTGTCCCCCTTTTGTAAGAATTTGAGTTTCATTTATCCCTTTTATGACCTTAATTTTGATGATCCTTTATTTAATTAATGTGTCCCTATAATAACGGTTCTTTAGAATTCGTTATTCAATTTTATATTTGTATTTTACAATGGTTCTATAGAATTGCATCATCTAATTAATTTTTGTGATTAAATCTTACGTCCCATATTTCTGGTGAATTTATATACGTTTATTATATTTCTTTTATTTTGTATTGAATCTTTTATTTCTATTTCTATTTCCCTTTTTTATTGTGACCATTCACTTTTTATTTAATTTATATTTCGTTTGTTAATTTTCCATATCCAATCTAGAAATCAGGGGCGTAGCTACCGCCGTATCAGTTGTATCAATGGTACGGGGCCCCTGAGCTTTAGGGGCCCCCGAGTGTTAACGAAAATTGGTAAAATTCAAAGGTTAAAAGGGCCTTCCGACAAACTTTGAATCAGGGTCACCCTAGAATAAGCTACGCCATTGTTAGAAATAGAAAAGACGCAAGATCCTAATTCTTATAAATTAGCATTCTCATTATTTTAGTCCTTTTAGACCTTCTTTTGTATTAATTATTCTTTTATATTCCAAAGTTTATAATTGAATAAATTTATATATTGTTATTTGTATTTCCCATTTTTATTAATTTATAAATTTATATATTTGGCTATTTATTTTTCGACCCACCCCTCTCTACAAACTGTCACGACGACTAGTCGAAGGTGCTGCCGATTTTAAGTTAAATTGTTCTTTTGAATTGACCAATTAGGTCTGGCGCCCAACGCACATTTATATTGGCAGACTTAACCGTGATTTATTTAAATTACTTTATATTTATATTTTAAATAACAATAAATAAAATAAACGGTTATATAGTGTATATGAGCCTGGTTACACCAAGGCCGTGAATAAAGTAAATTGTGAATGAGTAGCGTAAAGTTAGGTATCGAAAGAAGCGTAAAAGCAGGGCTACCAACATTTCTAGAATTAATTCTGAGGGTGCCGTCCTATGACAGCAGAAAATGCAAAGCAGAAAGCAAAAAATCATAAGAGTGAAAGAGACAGGCAGATTTTCTCTCTTTTTCACTCTAATGATTTTCTGCTTTCTGCTTTGCGTTTTCTGCTATCATAGGACGGCACCCTGAATCGTCGGTAAAGATGTGGATTCAGCTCCAACTCCAACAGGAGTAACTATGGACATGGCCGGATTAAAAAGGGTAGGGGGGCTGGAGGGCCTGAAGCCCTGGGCCCTATTTTTCCTCAACTTTAAACAAAAGTTTATAAATATTTAAAAATTTATCATTTTAATTCTCTTTGAAGGTGACTTGCTAATATGTATAGTAATGTTCAATAAACCTTTCCTTTCTTTTCGATTGTAAAAATGTCAATCCAACCCTACTTTTCATAAGATTCTAATGGAAACAAGGGTTTCCTGGCGGAAGGTACGGATAGAAAAAAATGTATCCTTTTGAATCAATTTCATTCTGGAATTTGTATCCGAAGCAAACAGTTTCATTCCGATCTAATCCGAAGTCCGACCAAAGATTCCTATCCTAATCAATTCGAGGTTGATCTAAGGATTCCTATCTGATTTAATCGGAAATGAAAAAGAGAATTCTAATCCGACCTAATCCGCGGTCTATCCTCGACTTCTATCCGACTGAATCCGAACTCATCCAAAATTTATATCCTACTGAATCCGAGGTTAAAGGAAGAATTTTAATCCGAATGAAACCGATCTAATCCGAAGTCAAAGAAAGGATTTCAATCCGAATGAATCCGATCTAATCCGAGATCGAAGCAAGGATTCCAATCTAAAGTGAAGGATGCTGTTCAGTGACATATTTGCAGAAAATAAGTTCGGATTGATTTCGGATTCATTCGGATTAAAGTTACGGATTAGAAAGGATTGAAAGTAGTTCGCATTGATTTCAGATTAATTAGGATTAAGGTTACGGATTGAAAAGGATTGAACGGTAACTTCAGTTTAAAACTACCGATAGAACAGGATTAAAGTTCGTTCGGATTGATTTCGGATTGAGATAACGGATTTAAAAGTGTGTACGGATTGAATATCGGATTATTTCGGACTGAAATTTTTGTTGGTTACGGATTGAAAAGGATTGAAAGTATTTCGGAATTTTCTTGGATTTATTCGGATTGGAAATCGGATTGAAACTTTATTCGGATTAGAATCGGATTCATTCGGTTTGGTATCGGATTTAATCGGATTCATTCGGTTTAAAGTCGGATTCATTCAGATTCAACTTTGTTGAGACTGACGGATTGGAAAGGATTAAAAAGGAATAAAAAACCTTTTTTTGATGAGGCTCGGATTCATTCGGATTGACCGTTCGGATTGAAATGTAAGATCGGTTTAGTTTCGGATTCAATCGGATTGAAAGTGCGTTCGGATTCATTTGGATTTGAAGTACGGATTAAAAAGTGTATTCGGATAGATTTCGGATTCATTCGGATTAGGGGCCACGGATTAAAAATAATTATGAGGTAAGCTTCGGATTCATTCGGATTGAATTTAGAGTTGAGACACTGATTAAAAAGGATTAAAAAGGATTGAACACATCTTTCGGATTAGATCGGAATGAAACTATTTGATTCGGACACAAATTCCGGAATGATTCTGAAAAAGATTGTTATAAATAGACGGAGAATAAAGAAAGATTAGTGGGGATAGATGGAGGGTAGGATATTATTGGCGAAGATAGAAGAAGGATACAGAAAGAAAGATAGAAAGCAGAGATAGACTTTCTAACTCTTCACTTCCGAAAGGGTTTATATTATCCAAGCATTATGCGTTTATTACAACTGTTACATTAATTCAGCTAAATAAATAACAGCAAGTCAAGGTACAATATGACTCCTAATCCAGGGTGCGTAATTGGAATGTTGCAAAAGTACAAAAACATCAGGTTTAATAGGACAAGCCCCCTTTTCTGTATATATTCTTCCAATATGAACCCCAACTAGTTCATTATCAATAACTAAAGGAGCACCGGTATCAGTATCACCACATAATTTTTTTGAATGATAAGTGCAAACATCTTCATCTGAAATCGGAAACTGACCTCTGTATATAGTTTGACACTCCCGATGGTCCATTATCGGCACACCAATCATTCGTAGCGTTTTTACATATTGCGTTTCAACTCTGAAATCATGGGAAAACAAATTTTGGATTAATTATTTCGAATGATTTCTAATTATTGATTAGATCGATTGTCTGCCAATTACATGCGTTTTATTTAATTCAGTAAATGATTTGTAACTCACGGCCCTTTATCAACGCGTCTTCCCCAACCAGCAACAATAGCTTCCATATTTGCCAGTACTGGTCCCGAGTGCAAAGCTATGTTCCTAGTATAGGTGTTATACACGAAAGGTGGGTTAACAGTAATCAGGGCAATACCAGTCAGAAATCGAGAGGTTCTACTTGGATTATGGCCGTGCATATGTAACTCTGTTATATTATGCTCGTTACCACGATGTGCATATATTGAACCAGAGTGAACTGTGTACAAGTACGATAATGTTTGTAAAGGAAAACATTGAGCAGCAGTGATGGCAGTGCGAAGAGAGAGTATAGTGGCAATGCAGTGTAGGTAATTGTTTTTTTTAAGATTTGCAATGTAAGGAAGTTCTCCATTCTTCATTGGTATTTCTGCACCCGGTCTCCGATCAATGACACGTTTTTTACGGACGAGATATCTCGATGATTCCTCTGGAAGTTTTTGAAATTAATTAAGTTTTGAAATTCATCTTTCAGTAACAGCTGTTAGAAAACGTTACCATCAGTTTTAAACTCGAGTCTCTCAAATTTCAACTTCCCAAATCTCAAGTTCTCCCAAAAGTCAAGTCATGTTTCTCCCAAATGTCAAGTTCGTATTTCTCAAATTTCACTTGATAACTACTGCGCACGCTTTACGTTCGGCATCTGATTGGTTGCATGTGCAATTGATGGGACACATGCGCAATTAATGTGACTATAGAGAATCAAGAATTTCTTGACATTTGGGAGACTCGAGTGTATTTAAATGCAGTTATTGAAGGCATTTTGTTTGTACGCGTGAAATGGGAAGAGGTAACAATTGTCCCCTTTCGCCCCTTGTCATTTAATGTGCTATTTTATCACATGACTACTGTTGCAGTATAAAACGATAACTTCAAAGCAATAGGTATCATGTTACTTACCAACATCCTTTTCTAGAAAATTCGCGAGATGTCTTGATGATTCCTCTGGAAGTTTCTGATATAAATTAAGGACGTTGGATAATGGGAACTTAGAAAATGTTTTGGGTGCCCCCAATAATAAAGACGGCCCTGCCTCCGTATTTAATTTAAAGATTAGATTTCGGGATAAATGAAATTAGTGATGAATGTCGATCGAGCCGATCGAGATTTTAACGAACACGAGAAAAATGATCGTTTATTTTTAACCAAATATCGATCAGATCGTCTCGGAGAAACGAGCATCTCGTTAAATCGATCGAACCGAACAATAATTTTTAAAATATGTTAATATATTAATTTAATGAATTAAACAATATTAATATTGCTAATTCTATACGAAATATATATTTCGGATCTGAAGAAATTCTAGAGAGCATCTTATAAAAAAAGCATCACGTTTTTCTTGAGAAAATTAATATTTTTACTACAAATATTCATTTTCTGAAACGGAGAAATGCATGCCGAGCAGACAAATCACGGGAAGAGATGTCAATTTTCAAAGTCACTTCACTTTTCACTATTTCATAGACACAACACCATCATTAAATAAAAAAAACGTTCTGCACAGAGTCCTTCCACAATATAAACTTTCAAACTCTGAAAGAAATTTTGAGGAATTTTGCGACATAAATATTTGCTGCGTCAGGAACTTTTTTGATATCACTTGACATGTGAGAAATATGACAAAGATGGAGGTCAACCATCTATGGGTGCATCACTTACGCTCAAACAGTGCAAACGGGCATTTTTGGAACTAAAATGATGAATTTCAGATGGTTGATTGGTTGGCACTCTAGGATTTCGTCAGACCCGACATATTTGGTGAGTTTATTTTATTTATTCCGAAATCTACTCTTTAAATTAAATACGGAGGCAGGGCCGTCTTTATTATTAGGGGCACCCAAAACACTTTCTAAGTTCCCATTATCCAACGCCCTTAAGTTTTGAAATTCATCTTTCAGTAACAGCTGTTAGAAAACGTTACCATCAGTTTTAAACTCGAGTCTCTCAAATTTCAACTTCCCAAATCTCAAGTTCTCCCAAAAGTCAAGTCATGTTTCTCCCAAATGTCAAGTTCGTATTTCTCAAATTTCACTTGATAACTACTGCGCACGCTTTACGTTCGGCATCTGATTGGTTGCATGTGCAATTGATGGGACACATGCGCAATTAATGTGACTATAGAGAATCAAGAATTTCTTGACATTTGGGAGACTCGAGTGTATTTAAATGCAGTTATTGAAGGCATTTTGTTTGTACGCGTGAAATGGGAAGAGGTAACAATTGTCCCCTTTCGCCCCTTGTCATTTAATGTGCTATTTTATCACATGACTACTGTTGCAGTATAAAACGATAACTTCAAAGCAATAGGTATCATGTTACTTACCAACATTTTTTTCTAGAATTTGAGCAAGAATTCCCTGGGACAAAATGGCACAAAGAATGAAAAAATTAAAACATAATTTTTCCTGCATTTTATACATATAAGTTGTACAGTTAAGATTAGCGAATTATATGTGTTTAGCGTCTGAATGTAGAAGGTGAAGTGAGTTTATGAACACTTCTGGATGTGTCATTGTTTTAAAATTCAACATTTTTGTAATCTTTAATAACTCATATATTTATATTGCCTTCCTATAAATAGTAAGGCAATAATAGTAAGGCTTTCGTAAGTAAAATGATATCCAAAAGTGTTCAAACTCACTTCACCTTCTATGTTCAGACAATGAACATATAAAATTCGCTATTCTCAATTATACATTGAATTTATTTGTATAATACAGGAAAAAGAATGTTGGTAAGTAACATGGTCCGTAAAAAACATGTCATTGATCGGAGGCCTGATGCAGATATACAGAAGTCATTTTCCAATTACAGATGAAGAGGTTTACATTCATCATGCAGATAAATTATGTGCTGATAATGATGCCGGCGCTCCTTTGGTTATTGATAATGAACTAGTTGAGGTGTATATTGGAAGATATGCACAAGAGGTGGTGTATCCCATTAAACCCGATGTTTTTGTACTTTTACAACATTGGAATTACGCAACATGGACCATGAATCATATTTTATAATGTAAACCATATTGCATAATGTAAACTCTAATGGAAGTAAAGAGATAGAAAGTCTATGCCAATCTATTTCTATCTCTTCTTTAATGTACAATAATCTCTTTCCTTTTGAATCTCAATATAGTTCTATCTTTCTGTATCCTTCGTCTATCTTTGCAAATAATTTCCTATCCTCTATCTATCCACGCTAATCTCTCTTTATTCTCCGTCTATCCTTACCAATCTTTTTCTATCCCTTTCGAAATCTATTGCAGCGTCTATCTTTTTCAATCTTGCGATTTGGCTGGTGCTTTGCCTACCACAGTTGCTCTTGTTGGAGCTGAATACACATAGACTCGAATCACTCGAATCTCTCAATATCAACGAAATTCCTTTTCTCAAATAGCACACATCAATTACGCATGCGTATTGCGTATAATATAATATTCTTTAGCATTTTAAATTGCGCGCTAATAGCAACCAATCAGATTTCGAGCGCGCAACTCATGCGCTGTGTATCCCGTGACATTTAAGGTAACTGCAGGTTAATCATAATGAGAAAGGAATGCGGTTGATATTGGGAGATTCGAGTGTATGCCACTGATATATATACAATGGATACGAGATTGCCTTTTACCAGCTGCACTAATCTTGAAGCAAATTGGACGCTACTTTTGCACTTAGCGCCGCTATCGCTTGTTAGGTGAACTTCGGTTCGGAGCATGCGCAAAGATATCTGAGGTATCTGAACATGTGTAACACGCGATGTACAATAATCCTCATAAGTTTCAAGTGATCAGCGGCTGACGCTCGGAGTAGGAATAGCAGGAATGGAAGTAGATGCTCGCAAGTTTCGGTAACGAGAGCCCAGGAAGTAACATAAGGAGTACATACTTAGGATTGGGAATCGATTCCGACGAGATCGTCGATTCCTGGAATCGATTTCTTCGAAGTCAAGAATCGATTCTCAGGCACCAAGAATCGATTATTCGAAGAAATCGAAATCGATTAGGGTTGGGAATCGATCCGTGGAATCGATTCGTTGATTCCGCCGATTAGGGTGGGGAATCGATCGATTCCTCGAATCGATTTCTCCGAAGTCAAGAATCGATTCTTAGACACCAAAAATTGATTATTCGAAAAAATCGAAATCGATTAGGGCTTGGAATCGATCGGTGTGAATCGATTCGTCGATTCCTGAAATCGATTCTCCGAAGTCAAGAATCGATTCCGAAGAATAAATCCTTCGAAAGAATCGGAATCGATTAGGGTTGGGAATCGATCGATTCCTCGAATCATTTCTCAGAAGTCAAGAATCGATTCTCAGGCACTAATAATCGATTATTCGAAGGAATCGAAATCGATTAGGGTTGGGAAACGATCGGTGGGAATCGATTCGTGGATGTCGACGAGATCGTAGATTCCTGGAATTGATTCTCCGAAGTCAAGAATCGATTCCGAAGAATTGATTCTCAGGCATCAAGAATTGATTATTCGAAGGAATCGGAATCGATTAGGGTTGGGAATCAATTCGTCGATTCCGACGAGATCGTCGATTCCTGGAATCGATTCTTCGAAGTCAAGAATCGATTTCGAAGAATAGATTCTTCGAAGGAATCGGAATCGATTTGGGTATCCCTATACTCATGTATGTTTACAAGCTTGTTTTACTTGGTTGTATTAGTTTGTTTGCTTGCGTTTTGAGATGAGCACGCACAGCAATCGAAAAAAAATAGAGAAAATTCATGTTTACTAGCTTTTGTCGCAAGGGGCGCTAGTAATTCCAATTCGTATAGTTCTAGAGAAGACTGTGCGGTTCGTACACGTATGTGACCTCTGGTCACAGACTTTAATTACGAAAGCCTTACTATTTTTGGTAAAGCGCTTTCGATAAGGCAAAGATCAAAATATTTTTATGATTAATTCATATGTTACAATAAAAAAATTTCCTTCAAACGATCGTCTTGATATAAAATAAAGTCAATAAAAAATAATCAATAAAAAAAAGCATTAAAATAATGACACATCCAAAAGCGTTCATAAACTCACTTCACCTTCTATATTCAGACGCTAAACACATAAAATTCGCTAATCTTAACTGTACAACTTATATATATAAAATGCAGGAAAAATTATGTTTTAATTTTTTCATTCTTTGTGCCATTTTGTCCCAGGGAATTCTTGCTCAAATTCTAGAAAAAAATGTTGGTAAGTAACATGATACCTATTGCTTTGAAGTTATCGTTTTGTACGGCAACAGTAGTCATATGATAAAATAGTACATTAAATGACAAGGGGAACTTAGAAAATGTTTTGGGTGCCCCCAATAATAAAGACGGCCCTGCCTCCGTATTTAATTTAAAGAGTAGATTTCGGAATAAGTAAAACAAACTCACCAAATATGTCGGGTCTGACGAAATCCTAGAGTGCCAACCAATCAACCATCAGAAATTCATCATTTTAGTTCCGAAAATGCCCGTTTGCACTGTTTGAGCGTAAGTGATGCACCCATAGATGGTTGACCTCCATCTTTGTCATACTTCTGACATGTCAAGTGATATCAAAAAAGTTCCTAACGCAGCAAATATTTATGTCGCAAAGTCCCTCAAAATTTCTTTCAGAGTTTGAAAGTTTATATTGTGGAAGGACTCTGTGCAGAACGTTTTTTTTATTTAATGATGGTGTTGTGTCTATGAAATAGTGAAAAGTGAAGTGACTTTGAAAATCGTCATCTCTTCCCGTGATTTGTCTGCTCGGCATGCATTTCTCCGTTTCAGAAAATGAATATTTGTAGTCAAAATATTCATTTTCTCAAGAAAAACGTGATGCTTTTTTTATAAGATGCTCTCTAGAATTTCTTCAGATCCGAAATATGTATTTCGTATAGAATTAGCAATATTAATATTGTTTAATTCATTAAATTAATATATTAACATATTTTAAAAATTATTGTTCGGTTCGATCGATTTAACGAGATGCTCGTTTCTCCGAGACGATCTGATCGATATTTGGTTAAAAATAAACGATCATCTTTCTCGTGTTCGTTAAAATCTCGATCGGCTCGATCGACATTCATCACTAATTTCATTTATCCCGAAATCTAATCTTTAAATTAAATACGGAGGCAGGGCCGTCTTTATTATTGGGGGCACCCAAAACATTTTCTAAGTTCCCATTATCCAACGTCCTTAATTTATATCAAAAACTTCCAGAGGAATCATCAAGACATCTCGTCCGTCAGAAACGTGTCATTGATCGGAGGCCAGGTGCAGAAATACCATTGAGGAGTGGAGTACTTCCTTACATTGCAAGTCTTAAAAAAAATCATTACATACACTGCGTAGCGACTATACTCTCGCATCGAACTGCCATCACTGCTGCTCAATGTTTTCAGTTACAACCATTATCGTTGTACACAGTTCACTCTGGTTCAATAGATTTACATAGTGGTAAGGGGCATAATGTAACAGGGTTACAAAAACATGGCCATAATACAACTAGAGCATCTGAATTTCCGACTGGTATTGCTTTGATTACTGTTGATCCTCCTTTCGTGTATAGCAACAATACTGGAAACATAGTTTTGCACTCGGAACCTATACTGGCAGGAATGAAGGCTATTGTTGCTGGTTGGGGAAGACGCGTTTCTGGAGGACCGTAAGTTATACAAATCGTTTACTGAACTAAATAAAATGCTTGCACGGAGAAAAATGGAAGTCAGCGGTTTTGTAACAATTCCTCAAATTCTTTACACAGAACATCGTCCGACTGCTGCCCCGATCACTCGAGTTCGATTTCCGCCAGCTTCGTTTTCTTCTAACTCGATTTTTCTGTTTCAGCTTATAATATAATCCTATGTTTTCAGAATATACTTACACATGTAATTTCTTATGTTGTCAATTCTTAATTTAAGTACGTGTGAAATTATGTAATAGTGTATATATTCGGTTTCGAGTTCGAGTGTTTCATTTTTTCTCTATACTGTCAGTATACGAATAGTTACTAAACTGTCCCTGTGCTCTATGATGTCCGAGATAAGAGACGTACTTACCTTATCTATCTATATTATAAAAAGATCTCGCCGCCGCCACCGTCGCTGTGTCAGGAATTGAGAGGGATCACGTGATCTCATGAGTGGTCACGTGATCCCCTAAGAGGAAACGGGACCCCTCATGAGATCACGTGACCTACAAAGAGACATAAAAATATTACAAGATCGTTCCTCGTTTTCTGTCCGGTGGAAAGCGTGATAATTGAATTATCATGCAATGCTACTAGAGTCGGGGATGAGGATAACTGAACAGAGCGTATAGATTACAATCTAAGTATTTATTTATAAACAATTACAGAAAGGGGGAGGTTTACAATAATCAATGAGGTGGAGATTTTATATGTGAAGAAGAGCTTCGACAGGAATCCTTTAGAGCAGCATGTAAAATGTGGAAAATAATTAGAAATGTATAGAGGGGGTTAAATAGGATTCTAAAATATGGGACTTACCGTTTAGCCTTGTGGCTGGAGCTTTCAGTATCACGGGAATTAACTTCAAGGAATCAAGGATTTCTTCTTAGTATTCAGGAAGAGGAATAGGAACAGGATTTCAGATTCACAGATCACAATGTATAATTCGTAGTCATTATAGTCGTACCATTTACATTACTGTAGTCGCACAATTCAGATTCACAATGAGTCGAAGAACAAGGATAGCGTTCTCCAATAACTCTGGTTCACAGGTTCGGATAAGAGGACGGTCGCTAGATTTAAACGAAGCCTACAGGATAAGGACCAGTCCAAACTGGACTTAGAGTTCACAAGGTATTTGGTACCGACTGACTGACTAACTAACTGGTACACGGAGAGACTTTTCGAAGGTTTGAAGCGACAAGACTTCACGGTAAGGAGCCGGCGATAAGACTGACTTTTGAAGGCAAATTCGCCAGTTTTTATACACCGTTTAATGGGTTTGCACCCTTCTAATTCCAGGAATTGTAGGAAGTCCTATGGGTGGTGGTCACTAGTACGGGCACATGGACCTGGATTAGAGACACCTTGAGGGTGCTGATTGAATTTTTCTTGATTATGCTGGTTTGTGTGACTCCAGGTAATCTGGTGGTCGAATTTTTTATGAGTTTTTTTATCTTTGCTGCCTGAGAGGATTATCAGCACTGTAGACACACTTCTTCAATTCCATTTTTCTCCGTGTGTAATTGACAGACAATCGATCTAATTAATAACTAGAAATTATTCGAAATAATTAATCGAAAATTTGTTTTCCCACTGTTTCAGTGTTGAAACGCAACATCCAAAAAGGCTACGAGTAATTGAGGTGCCGATAATGGACCATCGGCAGTGTCAAGATATATACAGAAGTCATTTTCAAATTACAGATGAAGAGGTTTGCACTCATCATCCAGAAAGATTATGTGCTGATAATGATGCCGGCGCTCCTTTGATTATTGATACTGAACTAGTTGGGATTTATATTGGAAGAACATATGCACAAGAGGTGGTGTGTCCAATTAATCCTGATGTTTTTGTACTATTACAACATTCCAATTATGCAACATGGATTATGAATCATATTGTATAATGTAAACCATACTGCATAATGTAAACCCTAATGGAAGTAAAGAGATAGAAAGTCTATCTATTTGTATCTTTTTCAATCTACAGAATTAAAATAGAAAGGAAAAATGAGTTCAAATGTACCAATCCCTATCCATGTCAATCTATTTCTATGTAATTTGACGCTCTGAATTCGAATACCGAGCAGTGTGCCCAGATCTGAAATCAGATGCCCTCGCACACAATGAAGAGGCTATGTCCGTGTGAAAATAGTAGGAGACCGTAATGATTGCGCGCGCATTAATTTCTCCTCTTCTGAATTTGAAAAGCCGAAGATGTACGATTGCCTTCGGAAAGCTTCGGGCGGTCTATTTATATCTCCTCCTCTCCTCATCTGCTCGATTCACATGTGAAATTGAAGAAATTATCGATTTTACTATTTCGATGCGTTTTGATGTTGAGGTTAGGTTTTTCAGGTGGAGAATATTAATATTAATACCATTATATATATATTAATAATGTTAATATTAGGATTATATTATAATAGAATAGATTATAATAGTAATTTATTTCTATTTGGATCTGCAAATTGAATGAAATTCAAGAAATTGGTTATTTTAATGATTTGAATATTTCGCGCGATTCTTATATACGTAGATTTAAGGTTCTGTTTTTTCAGGAGTAAAATATTTTAAATTTGATATTAATATAAACAATAAATAATATTATATATAATTAATATTCATTTTATAATGGTACTCTATTCTGATTCAATTTATACCATTGATTCGCACTTATTAGAAAGAGATTCAGGAAATTGGCAATTTTAATGATTTGAATGTTCCGCGCGATTCTTATATATATCTATATAATATGCAAATGAATCAATTATATTATTAACTATATGATAGTACAATTATGTATAATATTATATTAATATTAATTAACTTTAAATGTTTAAACGTTAAAATTATATATATTTATAAACCGAAAAAATTAAAACAGTGCATATAATATTTTAAATTAATACTTCTAACAATTCAGTTATATTTTACTTCTTTTTCAGGATTACTTATTTTGCTGGGACTTCGATTTTTAAGATTTAAAACTTTCTAGTAATTCAATAATTGTTTACTTGTTAGTATACTCTTGAAATTCCCGAAAATTACTTAAAATTCTTTTAAATCACTTGACATTTATATCAATCTATAAAATAT
>UCOH01006539.1:0-11019 GCA_900474275.1 Synergus japonicus
CAGTTATAGGGGTTGAAAAGGATTGGAAGGATCATGGCGCGGAGGGGGTGGTGCTCGGAGAACGCAAGAAATCGGTGATGCCCCGTTAAAACATATTAATGCTAGTGTGTCCTTGATTTACCGCGGCACGGAGAACGTAGCTTCTCATGTAATAACATGACTCGTGTGGGTGTGCGTTTATCCAGATTCAATGACCCTTAACTGTGTGTGTGTAAAACAGTACACGTGCGCTAATGCATCTTTCTTATCTATCTTTATTCCTAAATATAGTAATTTTAAGTTTGAAATTTTTAAAAGATGATTAATTTGAGGTTCTTAAATTAATTGAGGAAAAATAAATATTTTAACATATATAATATTTTTAAAATTATCTCTAATGAAACACAGCTAGATCTTGAGTCGCTCGCAGTTATGTTGATTCAGCACGCCAAGCTATTGGGTTGTTTGAAATCAACAGTAAAAGAAACTTGATAACATTAAAAAATCGTATGTTACACATACACGGAAAAGGGGGAGGAAACTTATACCGACTATTGGTAGACAGTGGTGCTGACATAAATTTATTAAAACAAAACACTCTCACACCTCAAGACAAACCTTTTAAATTCTTAAAGAATTTTGTTCAATCCAGAGAAGCAGTGTATTTAACATTTTTAACAAACAACAATTATTCCATATAATACCAAACGATTTCCCACTGCCAAAAAATGGTGTCAAAAAATACTCAAGATACGCTATAACACCAAATTATTTGATAATTGAAAATAAAAAAACTACATTTTCACGATGACGGAAAATTCATGTGTAAAAACACCACACAGATTTGTATAATTGAAATAGCAGAATAAGATAAAGATATATGGATATCGAACAACGACAATATAATAGATGGTTTATACAAAATAAAAAACGGACAAATTATTTTACCAATTTTTTACTATTCGAAAAAACCATTGGCAATACCCACAAAAATTCAATTTGAAACCATAAACACAATAAATTCGCGAGATGTGAATACTTTCCAAAAAGGGAGCGATTATACACAAGAATACCAGCAAAAGATAGAAGAACTAAGTAAGCTTTCCAAAATCGAACACATAGAATCAGAAATTAAGGATGTTATAAAAAAGATTATCCTAAACTAACAAGAATTTTTTACATTAGAAACAGATCCACTCCCTTGTACGAGTCTTACGGAACACGAAATCATATTGAATTCTGGAAAAATAATCAATCTGCGATCTCACAAGTTGCCTGAAAAACATCGCGAATTTTCTCTTCAAGGACCAAATAAATTATTACAAAAAGGAATTATCAGACATTCATAATCTCCTTTTAATTCACCACTTTCGATCATACCTAAAAAAGGTAATAAATTGAGAATGGTTATTGATTATCGACAAATTAATAAGGATACTGACCAAGACGCATATCCACTACCTCTGATAGATGATATATTGGATAAATTAGGAAAATCGAAATTCTTTTTCGCATTCGATCTCTCAGCAGGGTTCCACCAAATCCCAATGAAGGAAGAATGGAAAAAATATACTGTCTTTTCAACATCACAGGGTCATATTGAATATAACAGAATGCCATTTGGACTTAAGAATGCACCAGCAACATTCCAACGAATGATGGATAGAGCATTCAATGGTTTGATAGGTCGAAACTATTTTATATATATAGACGATATAGTCATTTTCGGAGAAACCATTCAGGAACATAATAAAAACCTAGAAATTGTGTTAAAAATAATTAAAGAATTAGGACTATGACTGGAACAGATAAAATGCGAACATTTAAAACCAGAACTTGAATATCTCGGACACCTGATTACAGCAGAAGGTATTAAACGAAATCCTGTTAAAATAGAGGCAATAAAGAATTTTAATAAATTACAGACTGTTAAAGACGTACAATCGTTTCTTGGATTAGCTGGATACTACAGAAAATTCATAAAGAATTTCTCTAGTATTGCCAGATCCCAGACAAAATTCACTTAGAAAGACACTATTTTCGTTTGGACACCTAATTGTGAAAAAGCATTCTACGATCTTAGACATGCATTAACATCAGCACCAGTATTAAGATTCCCAAATTTTAAAGAGCAATTTGTCTTAACAACCGACGCTTCTAACCAAGGACTCGGAACAGTATTATCTCAAAATGGACATCCATGTTTATTCTTTTCTAGAACATTGAATAAAGCCGAAGAAAATTACACCACCTCAAAAAATGAGTTACTTGCCATAGTTTGGGCAATGAAATGACTAATACAATATTTACTCGGTAATAAATTTAAGATTCAGACAGATCATCGCGCTTTAGTTTGGTTGCGTAATGTTAAAGATCCCAGCTCTCGACTATTGAGATGGAGGTTACAAATGGAAGAGTACGACTATGAAATCGAGTATGTCAAAGATAGAGAAAACAGAGTAGCTGATTGTTTATCACGACTTTTTTCGATAAACAATGAAGATATCGATGGGTTCTATAAGAAAGTACGTAACTCGCAGTGACAAATATAATCTACGCAACTCACAGTGACGAATAGAAAGGACGCAACTCGCTGTGACGGATAGAAACTAAGTAGCTTCATTTTTTCGGATTTTTAATTTCCATCAGAAACTTTTGGAGCGTATTGAAAGCCGTAATAAAAATGCTTTAATTTTTATATGCATTGATTTAAAACATATTAAGTGGTAATAATAATTGTTAATACTAATGAAACTTTTAACACGGTCTTCTAAAATATTGGAGTATATGACTTACTTAGTTTCTATCCGTTACAGCGAGTTGTGTACTTTCTATTCGTCACTGTGAGTTGCGTAGATTTTATTTGTCATCGCGAGTTACATACTTTCTTATAGGACCCATCGATATTTCGTCTCAAGCTCTCAATGGAGTGGATAGCGAGCGATCATGAAGCTGAAACGAGCGAAGAAGAATTATCTGTTATAGAAGCAACGGATATATCAATAAAAAAACCAAGACTAACTAGGGCTGAAATTTTAGAAGAAAGTCAAAAAATCAAATTACCAATTAAAAGATCAAGAGAACCATCGGAAAGTCACTCAGATACATTTCCAAATTCCCCATACCAAGAGCAACTATATACAGATTTTAGACAGTGGGGGCTACAACCAACATTTGGAAAAACAAAAACTAGACCGAATGCAATAGGAAAACTCTGGAAAGAAATTAGCTAAGAAAATTTACCACCTTTTGACGAAGAAAATTGGTTAAGAAAACTTGGCTGGTATATAGACGATTTTGTGGATAGAAAACTGACAATAGTTAGATTAACATTTAATGATCCACTCATAACACCTCTTGAGAAAGAAGTTATACAAGAGATGTTAGAATTCTTATCAAATTTGTACCCTAACATACAGTTTCACATGTGCTTTATCAATAAATGCGAATTAACGAAAGTCGAGAAAAAAAGAATTCTCAAAGAATCACACAAGCCAAAAAACTAGGACTTTGGTTAGGTATGGATAAAGACGTCGTAAACTACGTCAAAAGATGTCCTACATGTCAACTACAAAAAACAACCAGAATAAGGAATCAAGCGGAAGCCATAATACCCGATATTCCGATGGCCCAAAACGAAAAAATAGCACTGGACATTTTCGGACCTCTCTGAGTAACAACTAAAGGTAATAAGTATATATTAAGCCTACAAGATCGCTTAACAAGATATACAATATTAATTCCTATGAAAAATGAGACCACAGAATCCATGATCACGGAATTAATTGAACATTATATTTATATCTTTGGAGCGCCAAAAACGATATTGAGCGACCAAGGCCAAAACTTTTTAGCAGAATTAATGCAGCAATTTGAAGAAGCATTAAACATTCAGCATATTAAAACTACTGCATTCCATCCCCAATCCAACGGTAACATCGAGCGAATGCACTCAACCTTAAAAAACTTGATAAAAACAAGCGTTGCTGATAATAATAGAGAAGGGGATGAGAATATTAAATTCATAAACTCTTCTATTAAGACTACGACTAACTAGACAACTGGCATGGCACCATTTGAATTAACGTTCGGACGAAAACCAAACATTCCTTCGAAATTGACAAACTCGCCCACGTTAACATATCAAGAACTTGTTAAAAAAATGGGAGACTAAACATGAAACAATATTACAAAAGGCAAGAGAAAGGATTCAAGTCAAAATTGCGAAGTCAAAGAAAAGAAATGACGAGGAAATTACCCGAAAACCCATATGCCCATATGAAGTAATCGATTATACAGATAACAATAACATGAGAATGAGAAAGGATAAAATAATTAGAATACACGTTGATCAATGTATGCCTTATTTTACATATAAAACTTCTAATGATACTCCTGGCACTAGTGACGATATTTAAACGAGATTACATCATAGAGTAACTAAAAGGCAACATAATAAAGGCAACTTCAACATATAATCCCTATTCCTCACCGAATCAACAACATTTACTTTTCCATCATCCCTGACAACGAACGTGTAATTAAATTTCGAGATTCTTACGTTCCTACCGACAAAAACATAATAGACAATTGTAGACAAATTTCTGAATATAAAATCTACAAAAGAAATCAGCCTAATATTAAATTATTAGACAGCGAAACATGCGAAGCGAATTTATTTATGCGATAGTTAAAAACAAAATGTAACTCGTCGCCTTACCTATTACACAGTGAAACATTTATACCAATCAGAAATGGATATATTGTTGTACCACTGAACGATCTACAGCTATATATGTCTTGTAACAAATCCATCAAACAAAAAATTATTAAAAAACCATTAGTAATAATAGGCCAAAATTGTAAAATTTATAATAATTATGATACATTATTCTTAAGCACCAATATCGAATTTAATCATATTTAATGGGTCAATGTTACTTATGACATACAGTATTCAAAAGAAGATTTAATTAAGCTCGAAAGTCACCTAATACAATTACCCAAATTATTAGATAACGATCTAAAACAAGCTAGAATTAGTTTAGATGATGCAGAAAATCTGTTATCTACTATTTCCAATCACCACCGAGTAAAAAGTTGGAAAGAATCCATATTAAAATATTTGCAGTATTTGGGATATGCTGCAATATCTGTCATAACTTTATACGTAGTATATAAAGTAGAGCTTTTAAAATGTCTGAAAAATTGTCTTCCAAAGAAACTATGTCTTTTTTGCGTTAAAACTAAGGTAAAAAAACCGACACATGTAGTGACTTACCATGCTAATTCGCGACCATCGTTGGAACCACCAACAAAAATTAAAAACAACAGAATAAGAATTTAGGGACTAAATCCTGTCTTAAGGCAGGATTGTTATGCACTGAAAAGATAGACACGCCTACCATGCAGGTGGGCTATAGCTTAGAAGGATGAGTCGTTCGAGTCAGTTCTTTTTCGATTGTGCTCCTATGAACTACTTGGTAGTTTACGAACTACAATAAAGTGATGTCATCATAATTATATCACTGTGTAATTAATAAAAAGTTAGAAGCCTGTTTTTCGGCATAACAACCTTTTTCCATCAATTTTAGTATCAATTAATGAAAAAAAAAATTTTTCGAAAACACTCGAAGGACATTTTGAAGTGAAATTCCTGAAAATTTTGTTTACAAATTACAAAAACTACTGGATAGAGCTCTAGTTGAAGTGAAAATTGAATTACAAACCATTTCTCTAAAAAAGTCCTTTTTAGAAACCTAAAACTTTTTGTCTAACCAAACAAAGATGCAAAATGAAAGTTTTAAAAATTTTATTTTTGAAAAAAAACATTTTAGTGTTATCAAGAACCAGTCGGAAACTGAAGCCGAAACTGAGCCAGACTCTATTTTTGAACATTTTACTTAATGTACAAAGTTGAAATATTTTTAGAAACAAAATTAATTTTTTTATGTAATGAAAATTATTATAAAAATTAAGCCATAGTAGTTTTATTAAAACTCAATTAGGTTAATATTAATGTGAAAATATGTATGCATAAGTAAAACGTTTTGTTTCATGAAGTTTCTATAGCAGAAATGGTTTTCTTACATCTTAGAAATGAATAATTATTATTACTTTCTCTGATGAAAATGTTAAAATAAATTTTAAACTACATATATCAAAAATTGTGTCTTCACAGCATTCTGTCTCATCGTCAAATTATGCACAACAAAAGTCAACTCCTTATAATTTAAGTCATAATTTGGCTCACGACTCCCCCTATTTAATAATTAATTTATCATAAAAAATAGTTAAAGACAAGTCTGCTTCCGTACCTTCAAAATCTTCATGTAATCAGTATATTTACCTATGGCTAATTATTGCGCTCATATTTTGGTTAATTTCTAAATGTGTGCATTTAATAAAAAAAAAAAAAAATGAAAAAGCAGAAATCGAAATTGCAAATTTAAGAAGGGCGTTTAAAAGTGCAAGACAAATAATAAAAAGAATGCAGCAGCAGTCGAATATTTATTGGACAAAATACAAGATCTTTAAATTTTTTGATGAAAATTTCAAGGATTCAACAGCTACTTTTGTGAGAATGCAGGCACACAAGGGTAAACGGATTAATTGGACAAAAGAGGATAGAGAATTGTCTTGAGCTATTTATTATAGGTCACCAAGATCGTATAAAGCATTCAAAAGAATGGGATTTAAATTACCTTCGGTTCGAACAATTCGGTTATAAAGCAATTTCATTAATTTGTAAAGGCAATGTCAATCAATGAAAGAAAATGTGTTTTGATATTAGATGAAATGTCAATTAAAAAGTATAATACTTATGAAAAAAATGGGACTTTGAAGAACGTTTAGAGGACCTTGGTGAATTTGGGAGAACCGACCTTAATGGAACTCATGGTATGGTTTTTATGGTGCGTGGATTAATATATAATTGGAAATTGCCTATTGCGTACTATTTATCAGCAGGGCCAATGAAAGCGCAAAATCTTCAGAAAGTTTTGTTTCTGATCAAAGCGGACCCAATCAAAAATTGTACAAAAATCTGGGAATAACAATAGAAAATCCTTACGTTGAATTGAATATAAAAACCAAACGAAAATAAAAAAGTTGAAAATTCTAATAATTTGAAAGGTGAAAATTCATATAATACTGGTTGTAAATATATTAAGGTTTATGCACTTTTTGATTGGGTTCACTTAATAAAGACGATTAGAAATACTCATAAATCTTATGACTTATTGTTAGGAAATGATGAAAAAATATCTTGGAAGACACTCCAAAAGTTATACGAAGAGGATTCTCAAAATATCATTCGAGCATGCCCAAATTTAACTTTAAGACATTTAGACCCAGACCCCTTTGATGAAATGAATGTCAAATTATCAATTCAAATTTATAGTAACGAGATTGCAACAGCTCATTTCTCATTGGGAACCTTTTTGAAAGAAAATAGTTATAGTAAAATTTCTAAAGAGGAAGCTTATACTTTGGGAACATTCATATAAAAAATGAATGATTTATTTTATTGCATGAATGGTAGAACCATGTATGATCCGAATCCTCTTCGAAGACCTTTGAGTGATAAAAATCCTCAAATTGAAGAAAAACTACAAACTGCTCTAAAGTGGATTTCCCAATTGCAAATAGAGGATGAGATAAATCCTAAAACCGGTAAAAAGAAAAATTTTCATAGTCCAACTTTCAATTCCATGCTAATAACTATTACCGCAATATTAGAATTATGGAAATATTTGAAAGTGAGGGAATCAATTATTTAATCACTTCTCGTTTACAACAAGATCCCATTGAGAACTTATTCTTCGTAATTAGACAACGTTCTGGCCATGAAAATAATCCCACCGCAACTTAGTTTCGTCAAAATTTGAAAAATATTGTCATGAATCGCCGTTTTCATCCTCCTGGATCAGGTAATTGCGAAATAGATAATGATAAACAAGTTGTTCTTGACGGTAATATTATAAATGTTGGACAAAGAGACGTTGAAGGTGATTTAAACGGAAAAGGCAAAGAGTTAGAGACTTATATTGTTACAATTATTGAAAATATTACAGATGAAGTACGAAGACATAACCGACTCTATACAAAGATATGAACCTGGAATTGACATTGAAAATAACATTGCAAATTCTGACGTAACTTTAGGAGACAATGCTTTATATTATTTTGCCGGGTTTACTTTTTTCGCTTGTCTCAAAAAATTCAAAAACTGCGATAGATGTCGTAAGATTCTTTCAGGTAGTAATAATGAAGTGCTATTTCAAAATCAAATTCTTCAATTTTTTTAAAGCTTACCCCACTTTTTCAAATACAAACGATGAATTCTCAATGGAAAATTTAGTAGCAGCTTTTCAAGAATACACAAAAATCTGTGAATTTAGTTTAAATTTATGGCATAAAAACTATTCATCATTTCGGACGAAATATGGAATTAGTCCAACAATTGCAAGAGTTTATAGTGAAAGAAACTAATAAAGTATCCTGAATGGTATAATGACGAGTGTAAAGAACACAGATTTTTCTTACTTCGGAAGCTGCTCATATCTAGAATTTCGCGTGGCTTGAAATGGGAATCTATCGATACATCTTAAATAGACAGAAAAAAGAAAAGAACACATGAAAATATAGATGATGCTGAAAATAAAAGACGTCTAAAAAAATTTTATCACATTTAAATGTAATGAATTAAGTAATTAAATACGAGAAGTAATTAAATACTTCGTAAATCTTTCAAAAGTTCTAATAGTGCAGTAATAGTTATAATGTCGTTCTCTACTTAAATTCTTCTTTTCAAAATACAGTAGCGGGACTCAGGTTCAGTGAAAACTTGCAATGTCGATTGGACCTATCTTTAACTCCATAAGATAGAGAGGTAGCTCACGTGTTTTTGTTAGGCAGAAAAGGAAAGTAGAGTAGAGCTGCGTCGGCTATGATCAAGTTTTCTATGAACATATATATAGTATATATAAGCTACCTGATTTGTAGTAAAAAGTTTTCTAAGCCCGTTCTTTTGGTTTTATACAATTTTGGTATTAAGTATTATGTCCAGAGTTTTTTAATTACCATGAAATAGGGTTAAATAATATGAAATAAGAAACAAAATTTAAAAAATGTATACAAATTTTCATTCAGTGGTAACAACATAGCAACTTCGCATATATTTGTAAATAAATTTATATTTATTAGATATATGTATTTATTTATTTTATTTATATTATATTTATATTTATTCATTTTCTGTATCATAAATTCATTTATAATATACATAATGTTATAATATTAATATATTTGTCAAGAATCGTAAATAAGTAAATAAATAATGTACTCATTTTCAATGTTACTTTTTAACTTAAAATAAAAACATATTTTGATACTGACTCAGTTATATTTTTATATTATACTAAGCACTGTCAAGCACATACCGTTAGCACACTTTCTATATCTGAGTTATAGGGGTGGGGTCGGTGGGGGTAGGTTTAATTGTTCTGCCCAGAGCTTGAGGTCGCTCTTAAAAATTCATATTAGAACAGCGCCATCACGCTGTTGGCAGAATAACTAAGCCTTCTCCTCACGTCTCGCTCACCTAAATTTGCCACAAGATTTCTGCTGCAATGTCGCCTCTACAATACCTATCTTCCCTGTAAGGTGAAATTGCTATCCCAAGATTCTCTCAGTGCAGTCAAGGTGCAGTCAAAGGCAGTCCAGGTTCGAACGGTTGTGAAAATATTGTCGTGCGCAGAAATATTGCGCAGTGACCTGCTTTGTGTAGCTACGTCAGTTTTCGGCACATAAAGCCGCTATCGATAATTAGGTAAACTTCGGTCGGAACATGCACAAAGATATTTGAGCATGTATAAAATGCTATGTACAATAACCTCTTTATCGACTCCGTCGATAAAGATGTTATTCTTCGCTGTACATCGCTTGATACGCATGCTCAGCATGCTCAGATATCTTTGCACATGCTCCGAAACGTAGTTCACCTAACTATCGATAGCGGCGCTAAATGCAAAAGCCACTTTCAATTTGCTTCACCGCATCTCGTATCCATTGTATATATGGGCATTTCTCTACAATTTTGCATTTTCGGCATTTGAAAAAAAAAAAAAATTTAGCGGCACAGTCTTCCAACCGATCTTATCCTCTTCTATATATCTTAAAATGAGAAGAAAAATTTTGGAAACTCAGTTTCCGAGCTCGGTACGTAAAAAAGAGCGACAACAAAATAAATTAAAAAGGTTGTTAACTGTTTACTCTATCAAATTCATTTTACAACTGATATAAGTATTCATATAAACAGCGAGACGATCGGAAAAGAGAAATAGCGTGTTTTTACGTTTTCCTTTCTGATTTTACAGAAAAAAACAAATGTAATATGTACCTCGATTTCAGGGTAAATATTAGTTGTAACAAAAAATATTCTCAGGGTAGACGTGAAAATATCAACTTATTGTACCTTCTTTTGTTTCTATGCGAGAAGATTAAATTTTATCCACAATAAGAGAAGAAATATTTTTGACTTCTGAGAATTATTGCCTTGAAAACGCATTCGGACTTCGTTTACGCACATACCGATTTACTAACATATTATATAAGTGTCGAAAAACAGTTTTCCAACATAAAATTACACCTAGCTATTGTGACGTTGCGTTTTTGTCGTCCTTTATTGGACATCTAAGCAACGTTTGTATTTTAGGAAACTTCTATTATTTTTGCCCTACCGGACGCTTCAGTCGAGCCAGGGTCAGCTTTAAGGGCAAGAAATAATTTAATCGTTGGTTTTTAACAAAATCAAAGAAAACTATATTTTTCCTATAAAACTACAATTCTAATTAAAAGCTAAATGAGTGATTTGACTGAATGGTAACAAATGAGAATGATGACTTATTATAAAGGTGTGAGTTTTGTGTGTGCGTGAACGAGCGGGTGTCGGTGCGTAAGTGTGTGTGAACCTAGTCTGTCCCCAGTACCTGTAATGTAGAGCGAACGAATATTGTAGTGACGTCGTAACGTAAGTCA
>UCOH01006540.1:0-11626 GCA_900474275.1 Synergus japonicus
TAATCACTGTATAATTTCTTTCTTTTAATCTCCTCATTTCTAACCCTTATACAATGCAGAGAAACAATTTTGTTTATCAGATTATATAGAAATTTATCTTTAAAATAAACCTAAGAAATTATTTTAAATATTCATTATTTACAAAATTATCGATATTTTCATATGGCTATGGTTACGCCTCCCATATGCCCTCAAATAATTGCAAATAATAAATAGTTTTTTTAAATTAAATATTTGAACCGAAATTAAATAGACAAAGATTTTTTTGAATAGAAAAAAGTTAAGCTGAGACTGATAAGAATACATTGAAAGAGATAAGTTTAGAACTAGGTTGGGATGGAAATTAAGAGATTGAAACACATAGGAAATAGAAACGAATTTTGATTAACAAAATGATAGAAATGTATAGATAAGAATAGGCATGTGATAGAAAAGAATAGAGAAGTAGGGATTGAAAGAAATAGGAAAGAATTGAGTTTGAGAAAGAAATAGAAAGAGTTACAGAACTGGAGATTAAAAGAGATTGAAGCGAGCTGAAATTGACAAGGAAATATAAAGGGATTGAAAAAGTTAAGAGCTATTTTAAGTAACATGTAGATAGAAAGAGATAGACTGTAATAGGCGAAAGATAAATAGAGATAGAGAAGTGCGGATTCAAAGAGATAGAGCAAAGTTTGATTGAAAAGGAGATAGAAAGAAATAGACGGAAATAGATAATAGATTGCAAGAGGTAGATAAGTGTGGATTGAAAGAGATAGGCATGGATGTAGATAAGCAAGAGATAAAAAGGAATAGAAAAGAGGAGATTCAAAGTGATAAGAGTGAATGTGGATTGAAGTGGATATAGAAAGGGAGAAAAAGGATAAAAAGAGATAGAGAAGTGGGGATTGAAAGAGATAAGAGAGAACGGCGATTAACAAGGAAATAGAATGATATAGATGTAGATAGACAAGAGATAGGCCAAGATAAACATGAGATAGAAAGATGTAGGCGGAGATAGACAAGAGATAGAAAGGGATAGAAAAGAGGAGATTCAAAGAGATAAGCGTGGATTTGGATTGATACGGAGATAGAAAGAGGTAGCGGGGATAGGCGAGAGATAGGAAGGGTTAAGCAATCTTTATCTCTTTCTATCTTAGAGATAGAAGGAGATAGAAAAGGATAAGATTTCTATATCTTTACTTCCAGCAGGGTACTCTCTACCTCGCTGTACTCGAGTTTTAATTTTGAGATTTAGATTTTTTCTTGGCTCTCGGCTTGGAAGGTTGTTCTCTCCCAAGTTCGGCGAAAGCTCAAGTACGGTACTATTTGAATGTTCGAATCAGTCGAGTTGTGTTTTAAGAACGTGTATCTCACTTGTAAAATTAATCTGTGTGTTCTTGTTTTGAATATAAATTAGAATTTATCGAGTTTTGTGTGTTTGATTATTTCCTTCCTTAGGATAGTTGGATTTTCAAATCCTTCTAGTGGCAATACCTGCAGATTCAGATTCTGTGAGCAGATTCAACAGAAAGAATTTCAAGGAATTTGAAATTTCGCGTAAAAATAAATATGAGAAATACAATTGAGGCACCGGATTGCAGAATTGCCTCTACGCTCGATCCGACTGAGCCCAGTAGGCCGGAGAGAGGTGATGATTCACTAAACGCCACTGAACGCGGTGATCGAGGAAAAGAATCAATTTACAACGCTACAATCAAATTGTCGTTTTTCTGTTAATAATTAACGAATCGAGTTGATTTTTGCGTAGAAATATTCTCTTAGCTTGTGCGGTTTTCACAGATATAGTCGTTGAGTAAGTTATATGAACAATTTCACCAAACGACTATATCTGTGAGACGCGCACAAACTTGAAGAATATTTCTACGCAAAAATCAACTTGATTTGTTAATGATTGACAGAAAAACGGTAAGTTGATTGTTGCGTTGTAAATTGATTCTTTTCCTCGATCACCGCGTTCAGTGGCGTTTAGAGCATCATCCCCTCTCTCCAGCCTACTGTGCTCAGTCGGGTCGAGTGTAGAGGCAGTTCTGCAATCCGGTGCCTCAATTTACTTTATTTCTAACATTAATTTTTAATTGAAAGTTGAAATACCCGGCAAACGTCGATGTGGTGGCACAACTACTTACCGACGGAATCGCCAACGTGCTGCGTCGGACTTGGCGCGCGCGTCGTACCACATTTCCGCTAAGAAGTGTCAACAAGAATGGAAAGAGACATTATTCTGATATACTTTCCGTCGAAAGAAACTTGTCTAAATAATCATTTAGACAGTTTTAGTAGATAATTGTGAGTGCATTTAGTGACGAAAAAAATTCCAAGTGTTTGTGTCTCCCCGCCAGTGCAGTGATTTACATATTGAGCGAGCAAAAAGGGATTTTGACATCTGTAATTAATGCCTACTCTCTCTAAAATATTATCTGCACCCTTCTTATTTCTCATATCTCAAATCTTTTTTTTAAATAAAACACTCAGAAAGAGGCACTAGGCCCCTCTCCTGCCATCGAGAAACCCATCTCGATGAAAGGACCCGTCAAACAGTGCATTTTTGCAATTTTACCATGTACGTATCGAAATGAGGTGGGTTTGACTGACTCTACATGAAAAATTTTTTTTTCAAAACGCTGCAACATCCTTAAATATCAATGATCTATTAAACAATCATTAATCTTAAGTTGGTAAACTGAAATGATCGGGGAATTTTGTATTTAATATTAATCATTTATTTTGCCATAAATGACTAATTAATTTCTTAAACAGGACGATCGACGCGCCACCAGCGGATTAGTTCACCGCCAAGTGGTTACTTAAAGGCCAAAATACATGCTCAGCGATGTGTCGAAACGTTTCAGCGTTTCACGAAATCACAACACCCTGTTCACTCTAAGCATTATCCGCATTCGAAAAAATGTAAGAGAAACTTGTCCAATGGCGGTAACTTTTAAATTACGAATATAAAAAGAAATAAATGAGAATGTTAATATGAATAAATTTCTATTAAAAATAGGATTCTAGATTATGTAGTAAATATAGAAGAAAATTAGATTGCAAGATTAATAATTTGTAATTTATTTATCTCTATAATGTAATTCATCAAAGCATCTTTGCGTTTTGTGTTTATGGTTCGTTATGTCTGTTTTGTTTAGACGCATTATTGACGGTTTTACGTGAAAAATATTTTGGTGAGTATTAAGTAATTGTTATTATAAAATAGTATGAAATATTAAACCAATTGAATATATTGTACATTATCTACACATTGAAACATAACTTCAAATACTTAATTTTAAACATAATACAATTATAATTATAATACCTTATATGAATTTAGGACGTTGGATAATAGGAACTTAGAAAATTTTTTGGGTGCCCCCAATAATAAAGACGGCCCTTCCTCCGTATTTAATTTGAGGAGTAGATTTCGGGATAAATAGAAGAAACTCACCAAATATTTCGGGTCTGACGAAATCCAAGAGTGCATCTTATAAAAAATGCAACGCGTTTTTCTTGAGAAAATGAATATTTTGACTACAAATATTAATTTTCTGAATCGGAGAAATGCATACCGAGCAGACAAATCGCGGGAAGAGATGACGATTTTCAAAGTCACTTCACTTTTCACTACTTTATAGACACAACACCGTCACTAAATAAAAAAAGCATTCTGCACAGAGTCCTTCCACAATATAAACTTTCAAACTCTGAAAGAATCTTTGCGGACCATATGAAATTCATCATTTTAGTTTCGAAAATGCCCGTTTGCACTGTTTGGGCGTAAGTGATGCACTCACTGATGGTTGATCTCCATCTGTCAGGAACTTTTTTGGTTACACTTGTGTAACGTGACTTTTTATTTAATAAAATTAGGCCTCTAAGCCACGCACAAGATAAATAAAAAAAAAAAGGAAATTAACATATTTTGGGCGCCAGTTCTTTCTTGGGACAATTATTGAATCATGCTAGTTACAGTAAAAAAAAAATAATATATATATATATTTAAACAAACAATGCAACCTCACTGACTATTAATCCTTTCTTGGGACAGTTGTTTATAATAGTTCAGGAATCTGAACTATAACTAGCAAAAAAAAAACTATAAAATTTTGTCATAAGAACTACAAAATCAAGGCTAGACAACGATAGAGAGGGGTGGGACGTTAACTAACAAAGCCCATATTTACAATAAATAAAATGACAATTTATTCAAATAAAACAAATCAATAAAATAATAACAACAACAAAAAATATATATAATATTGTCAATAATTTAAGATAAAGATATTTCATAAAATACGGAGGATCTTTATACATTATTGGGGCTCTAAAATAAATAATAGAATAGAATTTAAGAAATAGGGATCATTATGATGAGAGAATTTACATAAATATAATTTTAGAATTTAGTATCATTAATCAGGGATCATTATAATGGGAAAATTAACATAAATATAATTTTAGGATCTTTAAAGACATTAAAGGGAACATTCCATGGCTTCGGTACTCCGGATTTATAACTATATTCTACAGGGAAAACATAATTTCTATATGGGGCAATAATAATTCAGAAAATATAAAATATCGATTCAGCCAAGGAGTTAGAAACAATAATTATAATAAGGTAACTTGGCTGGATCGTAAAAGATAAAATCTCAAACTTTTAAATCGAAGAATACAGCAAGGCGAATACAGCGAGGTATCAGAACACTACACAGAATTACGATACGGCCGACACTTTCAATTTACAAAATTAGAATGAACGAGTGAAGAGAAATGAGTGTCGATCTAAGCGTCGTTTATCGGGAGAATTCATCAAAAACGGGGGAAATCTGACTGCGCGTGAACCGTAAATTGGTATCTGATAAGGGTAAGAAGTAGAGATCGCCCCTGAAGATCGTTGCCCATTGGTGTGCCCTGTTGTCTTTCCTTCTCTTCAAAAGTCCTCTCCTTTCCTCGCAGAGCCAAGTCGTTTTCGCAGAGGAGAAATTCTTTCCTCTCTGTACTCAAGAGAGGGGATCAATCGTGGCGTACGAAACCAAAACTTGGACGAGGGTAGCTGGAGCGCTGAATCTTCATTGGAGAACGGAAGTCCTTGCTTCGAACCGCAGATGTAGGGTGGACTCCGAATTGCTCCAACATGAAACAAAAAGAGGCACATATGGTCAGAAAAATGCTCTTTTTCCATTTCAGAGCCATACAAATATAAAATAAGATAAACCTACCGACCAATTAACGATAGGGGTAGTAATTTTTTTGGTTCTTCCTCACTGGAACAACCTTAAGGTCTTGGAAGATCAACCAAAAACTCAACGAGATATTTGAAGACAGCGGAAACCATAAGAGAAGTCTATTGAAGGTCACCAGACAGAAGAAGCCTCGCCAGAATGAAGGTGACGACAGATCCTAATCGATGACGCAATGGAAGTGGATGCTGCGAATCTCTACTCTTAATCCTCATAGATTAAGAGGCTCACAGTAGTTTACATGAAAGGGGAAATAAAATAATATACATTAATAAAATTATTCTTAACTCTAAGAAATAACAAGAGACGAGGAGTGCCGAATTTATTAAAAGTGTCAGCCTTTATCAGAAAATATTTATTGGGAGGATTTATTTTAATTTTGTGATGTGTAGAAAATCTGCCACATCACACTTGACATGTCAGAAATATGACAAAGATGGAGGCCAACCATCTGTGAGTGCATCACTTACGCTTAAACAGTGCAAACGGGCATTTTCGGAACTAAAATGATGAATTTCAGATGGTCCGCAAAATTTCTTTCAGTGATTTCTTAAGAAATAGATATATGTATAAATGTATAAGGGAAATAATAGAATAAATATAACATGCAGTCAAATCAAGCATTTGAGGTTATGTTTCAACTGAACTGTGTAGATAATATATAATATACCCAGTAAAATAAAAAGAATTCATACGCATCGAGAACACACCCCGAGAATCTTGTTTTGTTCCAATGATGCATTAGAGTGTGTCAATAAGTGTAAATGCGACAAGTTAGGTTTCAGTTTTGAATCTTTCTATGCGTACAAATACAGCGAACAATTTTGAAATCAGTGAATTCTATTCAATGCGTCAGCATACATTTATGTGTATGTTTCTCCTATTTCGTTTGAATGCGTACGATTTGAAATCGACGGAACATTGGCGAGCAAACGTTTCAACTTTTGGTCAATGCGTCCGTATGCGTCGCCCTACCGAAAATCTAGACGGATTGTCTAGCACGATCGTCTAGAATTGACCCAATTCTAGACTCATTCTAGACGAAAAAAGGTTCAGTCCCATTTTCATAAAGGTAGCAGTAAAGCAGTAAAGTCATAAATGTTTCCTAAGCCGACCCTATCGATATCTATACCTGTTTATACCAGTGTCTAGATCGAATCTAGAATGAGTCTAGTGCGCATCTAGTAAATACAAAAACGCGTATACTGCGCATCTAGAATGAGTCTAGTGCGCATCTAGTAAATACAAAAATGCGTCTACTAGGCATCTGGAATGAGTCTAGAGCGCAGCTAGTACAAGATTGCGTCTTATACTGCACATCTAGAGTTAATCTAGTCTAGTCTAAATATAATGCATATGGAAAAAAAAAATTTTAATAAATTGCGTTTAACCTTCCTAATTGTTTTGAATTTTCCCAAACATATATGTATTGCAAGCTTTGAAGGGCTTAGCTTTTTCAGACAAATCTACATACCTATACACATTTTATCAAACTCGAAGCCAAATATAAAAATTATTACATTTTAAACATAATTTTATATTTATTTAAATTAAGAATTGATATCATTAGAAATTACATATATATTCTGAAAACTAAAAATATTATTATAAGCTGAAACAGAAAAATCGGGTTAGAAGAAAACGAAGTTGGCACGAATCGAACACGGGTCTCCAGGGCAGCAGTCGGATGATTTTCCTTTTACCTACAGAGGATTGTAGGAATGAGAATGAAAATGTCCAATGTAGTAAATACTTGAAGGAATATTTAGGTATACCGGCCCTAGGTCAACCCAGGTATACCTGGCCTGAAAGTGTTGAAGGTTTCTCTTAGGTCCTCAGGACAATCATTTTTCCAATACGATCCAAAATGTTCGCAATTATCATCTATACATTTCCGAAGATTTAATCAGTCTTTTAATTTTTTGATTAATTTCCTAACTTTTCTGAAAATTTGCCAATATTCATGGAAAAATTACCAATTTTCTTCGGAAAAAAAAATTTTACTCATCAGTTTTGGAAATTACCTTCAATATACACAAGCCCAATTCTTCTAAGTGTGTTTTCATTTTTTTTCCTTCAAAATATGAATTCTAAATATTACGTATAAAGTTTTAAAGAAGTAATATGACAACGGTAACGGTAATATAAACGTTAATATTACAGGCCCAATGTTACTTTAATCGCTTTATGGTAATTTGCGTTATTTAAAAAATGTAATAATAATAATATTATTGTAAATAATAATATTATTAATAATATTTCATTAATATTTATTTTTATTTTAAAATAACATATTCCAGACAAATTCAGTAAGCTATTTTTAACACTTTGCAGACTAATTAGCTCTAATTTTATTTTTCCAAAATATTAGTTTAATCAAATTCTGAGAAAATATATATTATAATATTTTGATATTCAATTTTATGTGTTAATAACAAAATTCTTAGTTTTTGTCTCCAGCTGTCACATCTGGCATTTTTTTTACTGGGAACTCAATTGGTTTAATATTTTATACTATTTTATAATAACAATTATTTATTACTCACCCAATATTTTTCACGTAAAACCGTCAATAAAGCGTCTAAACACAACAGAAACAACGAACCATAAACAAAAAACGCGAAGATGCTTTGAATGATACTTTATAGAGAGAAATAAATTATAAATAATTAATCTTACAATCTAATTATCTTCTATATTTATTACATAATCTAGAAATATATTTTTAATAACAATTTATACATATTCACATTATCATTTATTTAATTTTTTATTCGTAATTTAAAAGATACCGCTATTGGACAAGTTTTTCTTACATTTTTCGAATGCGGAAAATGCTTCGTGTGAACAGGGTGTCGTGAAACGCCGAAACGTTTCGACACATCGGCGAGTGTGTAGTTTGGCTTTTATAAGCGACAACTGCACTTTCCATTAGATAGGGCTAGCCCTATCCGACATAAAAATGAAATGGCCCCCAGATAACAAAATGCGTGCGATATGCGACGCATTCTACACGCACGTCGTGATGATCGCACGCAGGAGATGCGCTTACGAATGCAGACATATGTGTCATCAATTGAGACGCATATCGCTCGCACTTCGTGATTACTTATTGTATGCGCTAAATATAATTATTTAATCTAATTCTTATAATAATTAATATTAAATGAATGAGGAAACGAATATGTTTTATAAAATATTTAGTTAAGATTATCGGACAGACTTTGGTACAAATATCGACAGACTTTGGTACATCTGCGGAAGTGGAATTATTATTAAGCTTTAAATTCCATTCTCCATTTTACTCAACGAAAATTATACATTAATATTTTTTCGCTCTGTAGCGCTATTTTTTCAAATATAAGACTGCATACAGAGCAAAAAAGTATTTAATTTCGATATTTTTTGCATAAACCGAAGAATTCCAAATCTATTGTCACATTCTGCGACGTAATATTTGTAATGTACCGAAAGGTAGCAAAGAGAAGGGGGCACAATTGAATATTTGATAAAGATATTCATAGAGTGCGTCCCGGTATCGATGGATAATCACTGAGAAGCAAAGAGAAGGCTGAGGGCCCTCGTTGAGTCCAGAGGTAACGTCTACCTTGGTCTCACAAAGTGATTATCATATCCACTCGTTTTCATTTTTGGTGCTGGAGATCTCAAGAAGCAATAGGATTTGGAATCACGGGGACGCTCGTGAATTCTTTGTTTCTTTTTTGGATACAACGCTGAGAAGCTGCAAGGACGGAGGACCAGAGATACATAGAGGGAGAGGATTTATTGTATTTCGTGCAACATTATCTGTACCGAGGTAGGAAATAGCGTAGTGATGGTGAATGATATGAATCGTGTGTATGAGTGCAAATAAACGGAAATCTGAAGATAGGTCGGAATAGGATCGTGGGAAAAATTGTTAATTGAAATTATTCCTGATTCGGGTATTGTGAGAATATAGATAATTAAATTGTTTAGGATTGTCTCGATATTCGAATAAATGTCTCGGGGGTCATTTTGATAGAGAATTGAAACCGACGATTTTGTTTAGATCGTTCGAGTCGTGTCGATGAACTTGAGTGATTTCGGATTGAATAATTTATGTACTTGAAAATCATCATCCATAATAAAATTGTCAGTATTTTTGGGTGGAACTTAATCGTTGCGAGATGTCATTACAGCGCACCCCGCCATCCACAATCAACGATTCCATGTCCTCCCAAAGATCCAGACCATCACATATTAAATACTTTTGTATTCTATAATTATAATCCTTATATTACTACTTAAACAATGTAATACTAAACAAGGACTATCCTACACCTCTTTAGAAAACTATCGTTTTCCACGCACCACATAAATTATAAACTCAAGTATCTCAAAATATGTAAAACGCACTTTAGAAACACATAAATTTTGTACCCAAACATCGTAAAACACACATCCTCCAAGGAAAACTCTTAACACACACAATTTTTGGTAAACGCACATCTTCCAAAACTTTCGAAACACATAACTCTTATATTCGAACATTGTGAAACACTCACCCTTCAAAAAACTCGTCTTCAAGGTCTCATATAATTTAAGTACTTGAAGCTATAACATGATGCGGAACGTACACTCCTTATCTAGATCGAGTCGACCTATTTTCTAAATGTCAACCCAAACCTGACTCATTGTTCTAACACCTGCATTCGTACCTGCAAGAAAAAACTCCAATTCCCTATGGTCACTGCTGTCAAAACATCGACCCTTACCAAGAAGAGATATGACTCACCTAACAAAAGAACTCTCAAACATCCTACCTTTACCTGAATCATCAAGATTCGTAGGAAACATAAATTAATGGAAACTGCGCAGTTCGACCCCATAATCTGCATCATCAAAAATCGAAGGAAGCATAAATTAATGGAAACTACGCAGTTCAACCCCATAAATATTAACTTTCCCCAGCAATGCTTAGCGGCCATTTTGGTAGCGTTTGATCAATGGGAAAAATGGATATAAAAACAGAGGGTTTAGGCCCAAAAAGTGAGTCTGTTTTTACCACTTGAAGTGGAATCATCTAGTGTGAGATTTAGTTCTCTGAACTCTTTGGAAGTCTTTAAAAACTTAAACTCTGTGCGGAAAACTTCCTTAATACAAGGTTCATTCCGAGTGACATCCACCATCCAGGATTGGACCAGAAGGAGCCAGAGTCCATTCTTCAGAGGAAAAGAGAGAGAGTTCGACCTAAAACTTATTAAAAATATTAAATGTAAGGAAAGCACTTTCCTTGGTTCAAGAGATATTTTTCTAAAGAGGGTTGTCTTGTAATAGTAATTAAATAAATATCTTGTAATTTTAAATCTTTGAGTTTTTATTTGGATCAATCCCAGAATATACAAATCCTTTTCCCTATCTAAAACGAGGAAGAACCACCGTTTCCTTTACTTTCATTAGAATCTAGGGATGTGTTGCGATTCTTAGAACGTAACACTATCTTCAAAATTGAATATTTTCATTTTACTTATAAAATATTTGAATTAGATATATGAACAGATATGAATTAGATATATATTATTTAATATGAATTGTCACGGAAAAAGCGAGGTTAGGCATTTAGGTTAGGTTTTAAATACTTACTATTTCTTCGGTTCAACTTACAAATTTTATAACTCCACAATGCATTCTGCTGAAACACGAATGCGATGAAAATAACGCGTGAAGAAATGATAAATAACGATAAATAACGATAAATAACACAAAATACGAGCGTGGGCAGTGTACACCCTATTGAAAATTCCTGTATGGGTTCCTTTATAGGATCCTATTATATGGATCTTTAAAGAGAACTGTACATATTCCTATTAAGTTTCCCATATAGTTTCTCACGTGTGTGTCATTAAAGGAAAGGTGACAGGGATCCTATGTAGGTTTCTGTGTAGTTTCCTGATCATACAGAAAATTGGTACGTATACATATTGAAAGACGGTTCCCATGTAGGATCCTTTACCTTTTATTTCCTATAAAGGTTCCTATGCTCCAGACTAAATTACTCAGCAGGGGAAACTGTACAAGATCCTCTGCATGTATCCCAATTAAATGTATAGTTTCCTGTGTAGGAAACTTTGCAGGGTCCTATAAATTTTTAGAAATTAAAATTATTCCTATACAGGTTCATGTATATCCCTACTGAAAATTCCTATATGGTTTCCTTCATAGGATCCTATTATAGGAATTTTTAAAGGAATAACCTGCACATATTCCTATGAGAGTTCCCATATAGTTTCTGATATGTGCCTCCTTCAAGGAATGAGACAAGGATCCTATGTAGGATCCTGCGAAGTTTAATAAATGGAAATTATTCATATATAGTTTCTTGTATAGGAATCTCTCAAGGTTCC